>JAOSBK010020563.1:0-12405 GCA_027568895.1 Erythroxylum shatona | reverse complement strand
TTTAATTACATGAAATTATATTTTAATTTACTAAATAGTTATAATTAAATTAATTAAAGATATTTTAAGAATATGTACTTAAAAAAGCCAAAAAATCTCAGATGCATTAATACTAACATAACTAATAATTAAGTGCTAATAATATAATTAAAATCTCCGGCTTCCTTATTAATTAGGTATAATCCACACACTCTCATAGGCGTCACAGGAGCTCTTTTTTAGTAATGCTTTAATGTCATTGGGCCTAATAAAGTTAAATCTCATAGTATCTCTTCATTAAATATACTTAAAATATAGTTAATTAATTAATTTTGATATAATTAAAATATAATTAAGTATATAATAATAAGGACAAATGGGATGGACAAATGTAAAATTCATCCCACCGTCCAAATGATCCTACGGCTCATTTTTTGATTATTAAGTATTAATTATTTATTATTATTAAGCTACAATCATTTTTTATTATTAATTATTAATTATTATTAAACTAATCATTCCTTCCTTCCTTTAACTGATTATACTTTAATTATATGTAATTATATTCTAATTAATTAATTAGTTATATTTTAATTAATTAAATATATTTTAAGTATATTTAACTAAAATTTGAAAAAAAATTATAAGAATTAATATAAGCAATAATTAATTGTTAATAATTAATAATTAATTAAGTATATTTAAATAAATCAATCAATTAATTATAATTAATTAATTAATTAATTATCTATATTTTATTTTTATTTTTTAATTAAATATAATTAATTGATTGATTAAATAAAAATAATTAATAAATTAAATAATTAAAATATAAGGTCACAAGCGTGAGTTAAGTGTCACGCTTGTGACACATTTATATTTTATCATTTTTAATAAAATATAATTAATTAATTAATTAAAATATTCAAGTCATAGGCGTGACCATCTTGCACGGTTGTGACTTATTTGGTTTTTCTTGTTACCAGTTAATTAACATCTATATGATGTTATACCATCTTTTATTAAATAGTTAATTAATTAATTAAAATTAAATGTTAAATTAATTATAATATACTTAATATTGCTCTTTAATCAATGATATGTAATAGATAATAATAACATGCACTATTATGACTAATATATAATTAGTAATAATAATTATTATTAGTAATTACGTAATGTGCGCTTTTTAATGATAACAATTAATAAAAACATGTAATAATATAAAATTAATAATAACATAAAGCATGTGTGAATTGTACTTAATTAATTATTAACATTTAGTTATTATTTTTGTTCTTATTAATTATTTACTATTCTTCAGTATATACTGAACGTACATGTTATAATTAATTATTGACATTATTAATAATTTCTAATTATTTATTGAGTGCTTTAAACACAACAAATATCACAAAACATCTATAATTGCATCCAAAACAACAAGAGGTCTACAAATAATTCAATAACAACTTCTACAAAATATTTAGCTGCTCATAATCATGAATAATTCGACAGAATCCATGGCTTTCTGCAGTCTTCATTCCTTTTGTAAACTCCTCACATTGTCCTTCCTCTCCATTAGATTTCATTGTCATTTGAATTCTCTAAATCTATCCAACGGTGCTATAAAATCATCTATACCGCATCCATAGCTGCAAATTTGATACCAACACACTTCGTCAGCGACGTGCGTCAATCCATCCTACAAATAAGCTCCAAAACTACCCTCAAATACTATATAATGTAAAGAAAAAACTAAACATTTAAAAGATCGTGAAAAGATGCAAAAAATGTTAAAGATCAAATAAACTAGAACTAAAACCCACAAATAAGCTCTTAAAACAGAAGAAACAACCAATCCATTATATCAATTCATCATCCCAAGGATTAAGAACATACAATCTTTCAAACTTCAGCTGCTTAAATGTCCAATTACTACACACATCAAGACTATAGGCATATATAATCAAACTTAAATTCTGACACTATCAATCAAAGGCAAGCATAGATTCAAAATGGATCGTCCTCACCGAATTCACTCATTTCACTCAAGTGTTTAAGGTTAGTGTTTTGCCACAGACTCCTTATAGAAAAGTACAGTACCATAGGCTTGCAAATATACCAATTCTTCTCCACAGTGATTACATGTAGAAATAGATCAAAAGGACTTTGTTGAGGGTTAAAATGGGGCTAGGGTTTAAAGTATGTTAAAGAGGTTTGAGGGCTTATCACGAGCACTCATAGAGCACTAAGTATGCAAAGGGACATAAAATGATTTCTAAGACATATGAATGGATGTAACTATCTATTCCCCACTTCTTGTCGCTACTATATGTCATTCTTTTCCTTTTTATTTTTGTTTTGTTCCTTTCTTCTGACAAAAATCAAGAAACAAAACTAATAATAGTAGCTATATGTAATGTGCTGTAAAAGTAGAGGTATGACGAAAGCTACTCAAAGTGTCTTAGAAAATTTTTTGTCAAGAATCCCAAACTGGTGCAACTTAGCACTTTATTATACTTATAAGAGGGTCAACTAATGGGGTTTAAGGTTTAAAATGAAGGTTTTTTACAAACAGTTTGCAAGGGATAATAACATAGGTTGTTGTTTACGTTAAGGGCTAAAAAAGCGAGGGCCTTAATCATTTCTATTTAGCATGCATCTGGTAGATTCAAACTGGTTCAAGGCAAGTTCTAGGTGTACTACCTATGGGAGTATCACACAATCAAAGAAATGATATGACTATAGAATAGAGTCCTATAGGCTCAACTCCTCACTTAGGCTCAAATGAAAATCCATCATTTTCTACACATCACCTAATCACTTAAGTATCAATTTCTGAGTAAGCCTATATAACCAAATACTGCATCCAATCTATATGGTTCACCTTCTATCCAAGTGGCCTAATTCAATCTTTAAGCATATGACTCAATCCTATTTCAACTACTATAATAGAATTTCAAGGCAACAACTCCTAACCTAATATACTACAAACAAAGAACACAATTACTAAAACCAAAAATCACAGCACAAAACAAGTACCAATACATAGTCATAAGAGAATTAAAAACAACTAACAAATAAATATAGAAAATAAAAACAACAAAAGAGGGAGTCTAGAAAGCTTATAGAGAGGGTGGAGGAGATGGGGTTGGAGATGGCACATGAAGTCCTTGCATCTCCCAAGACTTCCGGATTTTTTTTTTGAGGTTTCACTGTTGGCGGGCTATCAGTTGCAATTGTTCAATCATTTGGTCAAGTTGTTGTTGTGTCTTTCTGCTACTATTAGCCAATATTATGTATACTCTCTCCTAACCCGTTGGCCCCTCTGGTTCCTCACTTGATTCAAATGAGTCTACAGAAACTCTAGAACTAAAAGCTCCACCTGAAAACCTATACTTGACTGTAATGCATGTTCAAGGATCTTAAAGTTCCATGTTGTCATGTGATAATATTTCCACACGTCTTAAGTATAGTGCATTAAAATACTCTTAAGGAATAAGGGTTAGTTCAGTAAGATCAATTTCAAAATGTTGGGCCAAAGTAGTGGCTAAATAACTCATTCCTAATGATGTTCCCTTCTTTGCAACAAATTGGATCAAAGATTGACAAAAAAAGAACATGTTAGGTTTAATCCTTTCATCTATGCAATATAATAACAACAATTCCCTGATGGAATATTTATGGCTTTAAGTTTTACAAAACATAGCATAACACATGAATTTGTGCAACACTAACCATTCAGGATTAAAAATGTAAGAGTTCGATGCATTGTAAGCATTGAACTTAGGTAAGTCAGTTAAAAACTTCCAATAAATTATAGATGAGAAGTCTTAATGAGAATCTTCTACCTGTGACTTAGAAAACTGAAAAAGTTGTCCTAAAAACTTCTCATCCAAGCTGCGAGGCTGACCTCGTAGTCTAAACCAAAATGTTTTAGTTTTACTCGATTCAAACCTCAATGAAGTTAAAAACTCAAGTGTTAGCTTATGAAAAAGGGGTAATCTATATGCACAAATCATCCCCAACCACCTTTATTACACAATTTCGTCAATTTATCCTTCAACCCTATTTGTTCTAACATATCAAAATTGAAATATAGTGGTGTAAGAATGGATCTAGTTTTTAAAACAACATACCTATTGCCTTCTTCCTTGGAATAAATGGGAAAAGGAGCACCATAGTCAGCTGCAATGTCTGCAGCAATTTGGCCTCCCACCTTAGCTTCAATAGTTTCAACAACTTTCTTCGTTCATGGAGGCATAATAGCATGAAAACCTGCAAAAATTATCGAAAGAAGTACAACCCTTAAAGACACAAATCTACGAAAATGGAGGGAAGGAAGGAGAGACAAAAACATAAACAACAAAAATGTGCACAAATGTGAAGATTTTGATGAAAAATCTAAGCAAACTTACAAGATTTGGTGGGAACTTGAAACAAAATCAGCAAAATCTCTCGAGAAGGGTTATGCGACCGAAACTGGAAAAAGGGGTGCATAAAGAAGAAACAAAATCTATTTTGCTATGCGTTTCATATACACCATTATGACTAATATATAATTAATAATAATCATAATAAATAAAAATTACATAATTAACAATTAATTAATAATAATTACTAAAAATGTAATAATTACTAATTACTAATAACATCAATGAAAAATTTTAATAATATTTAATAACGAACAACATTGTAATTAATAATCAAATAATAATTAATCAATAATAATTATTAACTGATTTTAATAGCTTGCTTTCAATCAATTATATTGATTTAAACAATTAAAATTATATCTTTTTTCACAGGCATGACACTTAAGTCATGGCTGTGAATCCTATAGTCAATGAACTCAATTATATAAAAAATTTTAGGCATGAGAATTAAGTGAAGTCAGTCAATCTACACTTAATTAATGTTAAGTAACAAATCTATTAATTATCAAAATTAATAAATTTGGTAATCAATTAATCTTATTTTAATTAATTAAGTATACTTTTTAAATATGTGTTAAATACATTACAATTAAATAATCAATCAACTATGTTATAATTAATCAACTAACTAATAATATTTTACTTAATTAATTAATTATTTAATAAAAATGTCATATATAATTTTAATTGCCTGGTAACAAGAGAAAGAAAATAACATGCACAATTGTGACTTTTTAAACAATTGTTAATTAATTATTAATTAAGCTTATTTAGTTATAGTTAATAATGATTAATATATAATTAATTAATTGATGTATTAAAATATAATTAATTGATTTAGTAGTATATATTAATATTTAGTATATCTGTTACTAGTGACCTGCATTATTAATTGTTAATTATTATTAATTATTATATAGTAATATTCACCATATATATATAACTAACCAGTCATGCATGTGAAATCACAGGTTCGATTGCTATGCACGGTTGTGAATTGTTAAGTCTCAACCGTGCATGTTAACACCTATATAATTTTACAACTTTATTTAATAAATAATTAATTATTAATTAAAATATTTTTAATTAGTTTATTAATTATAACTTAATTAATTATGAAAAAATTAACACATATAAAAAAGTATACTTAATTTATTAAAATATAATTAATTAATTACCTCTTAATTGTTGCCTATAATTGTCAATTAATTAATTTTGATATAATTAATTGTAATTAAAATATAATAAATTAATTGATTTATTAAAATATAATTTATTTATAAATTAGTTATTAATCATTAACTGTTAAGTTGATTTAGTTATAATTAACCATGATTAATATATAATTAATTAATTGATGTATATATATAAGTAAGTAGTCATGCCCATGACTTAATTTTCATAGGCATGACTGCTATGCACCATTGTGACTTCTTAAGTCACATGCGTAACTACTTACCTATATATATATATAAATCAATTAATTAATATTTGGTTTTAATTAACACCTATATGATGTTATAACATATTTTATTAAATAGTTCATCAATTAATTAAAATATTATTAGTTTTTTGATTAATTATAACATAATTAATTGATTAATTAATTATAATATACTTAACACGTATAAAGATATAATTAATTAATTAAAATATAATTAATTAATTCATTAACTAATTAATTAATTTTGTTGAAATTAGTAATAATTAAGATATAATAAATTAACTTATTTATTCAAATTTAATTTATTTATAAATTAATTATCCCTGAATAACTGTTAATTTTATTCATTATAATTAATCATAATTTATATATAATTAATTAATTGATTAAGTAGTACATGCTGCATTATTAATTGTTAATAATTGTTAATTATTATATACTAGTATTCAGAATATAAATATAGTTCTTCAATATATACACAGCTTAAGTACTCCTACCTATATTATATATGTCTACACTCTCACTGTTACAATCATGCTTATCATGCAATTCCAGCTGATTCTTCGCAAGCACGGTCGTGCTTTTCCCGATATCTTCTCAATGTCACAATTGTGCAAATCCTTTGAGGGTTACTCTATTCGTGCACTCTTATGAACTTCCTTCTTTGCTCTTCCTCTCTTTTGCTTAATCTACGAATTTTAACTTGTGTCTTCACTATTTCCTCTTCATTTTTATCTCCATTTTACCTTAACTCATTCCAATACATATCAAAATCTATCACTGTTTTAATTTGAAATTAATCTAAAATTCATAAAAATAATTACACTTGGTGATTAATAATTACTGGATAAATAAAATTTTATTAATATAATTATATATAATTTATATATAATTATTTCACTAATTAAATTATTATAATTAAAAAGACTGATTACTTATTATTATGAAGTTAATTAAGTATAAATTCATAGGCATGAATTAAATGTCACAGTGACATATATATGTTTTCATTTCTTAATCTAATATATTTAAAATATAGTTTATTAATTAATTTTGATATAATTAATAATAATTAAAATATAATAAATTCATTGATTTATTAAATTATACTTTACTTATAAATTAATAGATTAAATAGTTAATGTTAATATTTAATATATATGTTAGTCATGACCCTGCATTATTAATTATTAATTATTATATACTAATACTTAGTATATATGAAACTCTTCAAATGTTAAGTAGTATATTAATGTTTAATATATATGTTAGTCACGATTGTGCAATTCCAGTTGATTCTTCGAAGTCACGTTTGTGCTTGTTCACGATCATGCTTTTTCCAATATTTCCTCAATGTCAAGCACAATCGTGCAAATCCTCTAAGGGTTACTCTGGCATGATCATGAGGCTCTTCTGAAAATCCCTCTTTGTTCTTCCTCTCTTTTGCTTAATCTACGATTTCTAACTTATTTCTTCACTATTTCCTCTTTATTTTTACTTCCTTTTCACATCAACTCATTCTAATACAAATCAAAATCTATCACTGGGATAATTTGAAATTAATCTAAAATTCATAAAAAGTTACACTTAATGATTAATAATTTCTAGATAAATAAAACTTTATTAAATATAATTTATATATAATTAATTTAATAATTAATAAATTGATTAGTTATTATTATTAAGTTAATTAACATAGGCGTTAATTAAGTGCCACCGTGACAAAGATTTTTTCGTTTCTTAATTAAATATATTTAAAGTATAGTGAATAAATTAATTTTGATATAATTAATAATAATTAAAATGTGATGAATTCATTGATTTATTTAATTAAACTTTATTTATAAATTATTTATTTATCAATAATTGTTAAGTTTATTAATTTATAATTAACAATTATTAATATCTAACTAACTAATTGTTGTTTTAAAATATAATTGATAGATTAAGTAGTTAATGTTAATATTTAATATATAAGTTAGTCATGACCTTGCATTATTAATTGTTAATTTTTATTAATTACTCTATACTAATATTTAGTATATATGTAACTATTCAAATGCTAAGTAGTCATGCCTATGATTTGATAATCACAGGCGTGACTGTTATACACGCTTGTGATTTGTTAAGTCACAACTGTGCATATTATTTGGTTTTCTTGTTAGCAGTTAATTAGCACCTATATGACGTTATAACAACTTTTTTAAATAGTTAATTACTTAGTTAAAATATTATTAGTTTGTTAATTAATTACAACATAATTAATTGATTAATTAATTATAATATACTTAACATGTATAAAAATATAATTAATTAATTTTGCTTAAATTAATAATAATTAAGATATAATAAATTGGCTTATTTATTCAAATATAATTTACTTATAAATTAATTATCCATTAATAACTGTTAATTTTATTCAGTTATAGTTAATCATAATTTTTATATAATTAATTAATTGATGTATTAAAATATAATTAATTGATTAAGTAGTACATGTTACTATTTAGTATAAATATTAGTCATGACCTGCATTAGTAATTGTTAGTTGTTATTAATTATTATATACTAATATTCACCATATTATACCATTCCAGTATATATATACCTTAATACTACCACCTATAAAATTTCAGTTGATTCTTTGCTAGCATGATCGTGCTTTTGCCAATATCTCCTCAATGTCATGATTATGCTTGTGCAAGATCATGCAAATCCTCTGAGAGTTACTCTATCATGATCATGCTTCTGCACGATCGTGCACTCTTCTAAACCTCCCTCTTTGCTCTTCTTCTCTTTTGCTTAATCTACGATTTTTAACTTATGTCTTCATTATTCCCTCTTGATTTTTACATCCATTTCACCTCAACTCATTCCAATACAAATCAAAATCTATCACTGTTTTAATTTGAAATTAATCTAAATTTCATAAAAATAATTACCCTTAATGATTAATTATTGCTGGATAAATAAAACTTTATTAAATATAATTAAATATAATACTTATAATTAATTTACTAATTAAGTTATTATAATTAGTATATTGATTACTTATTATTATTATTAAGTTAATTAAGTGTAAATTCACAGGCTTGAATTCAATATGACTGTGACAAAGCTATTTTTTATTTCTAAATTTAATATATTTAAAGTATAATTTATTAATTAATTTTCATATAATTAATAATAATTAAAATATAATAAATTTATTGATTTATTAAATTACATTTTATTTATAAATTAATTACTTATCATTAACTGTTAAGTTTATTCAGTTATAATTAAAAATGATTAATATCTAATTAATTAATTAATTAATCAAAATATAATTAATAGATTAAGTAGTTAATGTTAATATTTAATATATATGTTAGTCATGACCCTCCAATATTAATTATTAATTTTTATTAATTATTATATACTAATATTCAGTATATATGTAACTTTTCAAATGTTAAATAGGCACGCCTGTGGCGTGACTATCTTGTGTATTATTTGGCTTTTCTTGTTAGAAGTTAATTAACACATTGATAATCTTTTAACATCTTTTATTAAATAGTTAATTACTTAATTAAAATATTATCACTTTGTTGATTAATTATAAAATAATTAATTCATTAATTAATTATAATATACTTAACAGGTATACAAATATAATTAATTAATTAATTTTATTGAAATTAATAATTATTATGATATAATAAATTAACTTATTTATTAAAATATAATTTATTTATAAAATAATTATCCATGATTAACTGTTAATTTATTCAGTTGTAATTAATCATAATTTATATATAATTAATTAATTGATGCATTAAAATATAATTAATTGATTAAGTAGTACATGTTAATATTTAGTATAAATATTACTCATCACTTGCATTATTAATTGTGAATTATTATGAATTATTAATATACTAATATTCAATATATATATACCTCTTCAATATATACAAAGCTTAAGTACTTCTGCCTGTATTATATATCTCTATATTCTTGTTGCAACGTTCATGCACAGCTGATTAACACGACTGTGCTTTTCTCGATATCTCCTCAATGTCACAATCGTGTACGATCGTGTAAATCCTCTGAGCATTACTCTGTCACGACCATGCAACTCTTTTGAAAATTACTCTTTGTTCTTCCTCTCTTTTGCTTAATCTACAATTTCTAACTTATGTCTTCACTATTTCCTCTTCATTTTTACATCCATTTCACCTCAACTCATTCCAATACAAATCACAACCTATCACTGATTTAATTTGAAATTAATCTAAAATTCATAAAGATAATTACACTTAAGGACTAATAATTACTAGATAAATAAAACTTTATTAAATATAATTAAATATAATGTATATAATTAATTTACTTAGTATTTAGAATTAATAGATTGATTGCTTATTATTATCAAGTTAATTAATTGTAAATTCATAGGCATTAATTAAGTGTTAGTGTGACAAAGATAGTTTTTTGTTTCTTAATTAAATATATTTAAAGTATAGTTAATTAATTAATTTTGATATAATTAATAGTAATTAAAATATAATAAATTCATTGAATTTTAAATTATACTTTATGTATAAATTAATTATTTATTATTAACTGTTAAGTTTATTCAGTTATAATTAAAAATTAGTAATATCTAACTAATTAATTGATGTATTAAAATATAATTGATAGATTAAGATGATAATATTTAACATATATGTTAGTCACGACCCTACATTATTAACTGTTAATTTTTATTAATTATTATATACTAATATTCAGTATATATGTAACTCTTCAAATCTTAAGTAGTCACCGGCGTGACTATCATGCATGGTTGTGACTTGTTATTTGGTCTTTCTTGTTAGCAGTTAATTAGCACCTATATGATGTTATAACATCATTTATTAAATAGTTAATTAATTAAATAAAATATTATTAGTTTGTTGATTAATTATAACATAATTAATTGATTAATTAATTATAATATACTTAACATGTTTAAAAATATAATTAATTAATTTACCTGAAAATTAATAATAATTAAGATATAATAAATTAACTTATTTGTTCAAATATAATTTATTTATAAATTAATTATTCATGATAAAATGTTAATTTTATTCTGTTATAATTAATCATAATTAATATATAAATAATTAATTGATGCATTAAAATATAATTAGTATATTAATTAGTACATGTTAATATTTCGTATAAATATTACTTATCACCTGCATTATTAATTGTTAATTATTGTTAATTATTATATACTAATATTCACCATATGTATACCTTTTTAGTATATACATACCTTAAGTACTCCCGCTTGTATTATGTATCTCTACACTATCACTTTCACAATCGTGCTAATGCACGATTGTGCAGTTTCAACTGACTCTATGTTGTCTCTTTCTTTTATCGATATCTCGTCAATGTCTCGTGTAAATCTTCTAACGTGCTTCTACACGATCATGCACTCTTCTGAACCTCCCTCTTTGCTCTTCCTCTCTTTTGCTTAATCTACGATTTTTAACTTATGTCTTCACTATTTCCTCTTGATTTTTACTTCCATTTCACATCTACTCATTTCAATACAAATCAAAATCTATCATTATTTTAATTTGAAAGTAATCTAAGATTCATAAAAATAATTACCTTTAAAGATTAATAATTATTGGATAAATAAAACTTTATTAAATATAATTTAAATATAATTAATTTACTAAATAAACTATTATAATTAATGGATTGATTACTTATTATTATTAAGTTAACTAAGTGTAAATTCATAGGCTTAAATTAAATGTCTCTATTTTTTCATTTCTTAATTTAATATATTTAAAATATAGTTTATTAATTAATTTTGATTTAATTAATAGTAATTAAAATATAATAAATTCATTGATTTATTAAATTATACATTATTTATAAATTAATTATTTATCATTAATGGTTAAGTTTATTTAGTTATAATTAAAAATTATTAATATCTAATTAATTAATGTATTAAAATATAATTAATAGATTAAGTGGTTAATGTCAATATTTAATATATATGTTAGTCATGTTCCTGCATTATTAATTGTTAATTTTTATTAATTATTATATACTAATATTTGATATATATGTAGCTCTTCAAATGTTAAGTAGTCATGCTTATGACTGTCATGCGTATGATTTGGTTTTTCTTGTTAGCAGTTAATCGACACTTACATGATGTTATAACATCTTTTACTAAATAGTTAGTTAATTAATTAAAATATTATTAGTTTCTTGATTAATTATCACGTAATCAATTGATTAATTAATTATAATATATTTAACACATATAAAAATATAATATAATTAATTAATTAACTAATTAATAAATTTTTCATAAATTAATAATAATTAAGATATAGTAAATTAACTTATTTATTCAAATATAATTTACTTATAAATTAATTATCCATGATTAATTGTTTGATTATAATTAATCATAATTTATATATAATTAATTAATTGATGCATTAAAATATAATTAATTGATTAAGTAGTACATGTTAA
>JAOSBK010020499.1:0-12409 GCA_027568895.1 Erythroxylum shatona | reverse complement strand
TCCAACCATTTATATGCTAATTAAACTCTAACCAAAAGCAATTTATCAAACAAAACCTCAAAAATAAAATTGAAATCTTGCTTATTCAATAAGAAAGAATTTGGGGGCCAACACATAAAATGCAACATGTCCCCTTACATTGAAAAACAATTCAAAAACAAACTGGATATTTCCAACACAAAATACAATTTTCTTAACAACTGCGGTTGTCTTTATCCCAATCTTAAAATTTTTTATCATAACCTACACGGAGGCAAAATCACCGCACTAAGCATATAGCTTAGTGAGGAATAAATAAACAAGAAATAAACTAGTGATTGTCTCTAACAGTCGTCTATCATTCACATGTACAGAATCAGATCATATCAATAACAATCTTTAGATGTTTATATTATGGAGTAAACCAAACATTATGTGTCTTAGAACAGAATATAATTCATCATTACAAAGCAAGACGTATAAATATCAGAACAAATTGTCATTGCTTCAAAACAAAACACATAAGTCTCAATAGAACATAATTGTGCCAAAACAAATCAGAACTTGTATCAGATCGGAATTCATTTTGTATCAAATCAGAATTTATCTTATTTTAGATCAAAACTTGTTTATATCAAAACTGAACATGTATCAGAATACAAAACATATTATCCTGCTAATCTTTTTTACAGAAATCGATAATGGGACCAGAATAGGAGATACTACGATTAGTATCACAGAACATGAGAGACTTATATATCGGCAACAGGAGACACCGAAGTGTCTATATCAGGAAACACCAGAGTGTCAACATCAGGAGTTGCCGAAGTGTCACATGAGCAACTGCAGACCCTTCTAGGCAATCCTGTTTACCCATAACTAGGACTTAACAGTTTTAAAACATCAAATTTCATGTTTCAGAACCACAAACACCTAATGTAATTTATAACATATTCTTTATTACATTTTTTTGAAATTAAACAAATTCACTCCCTTTCAATCAAACTCAATATGTTTTATAAACATAAGCATTTGCATCAATATATCAATGAAACATTAATTCATTACATATTACATAACATCATAGAAACTCCCAATTCACAAACATCCATATCTAATTCACATCACATAAAACCCTTGGAATACATTTGTATTCTTAAGAACACATTCATCTTGAACATACCGTACATGTTAACATTAGACACATTATTAAATAATCACTCATTCTTTAAGTTATTACCTCAATTAATAGTCCAAAACTAGATTAACTTTTATTAAATTAATCTATCATCATCTAGGTTTGCTAAATTGCAGTGTTACCTAAAGGAGTTTTGTAGGATATTTAATAGCATTTGGTTAGGAAAAATTCATGTTTACTCTAAAAATGGGTGTGATGCATGGCTGTACCCAATTCTAGTTTTTTTCTTAGGACAAGTTTTCAGGTCAATTTTGTATGGCCATTCTGACATAGAAACTGAGGTTTCTAGGCAATCAGTTCTTCTAAAAAATGTTTCTCTATGTATTAAGTTCTAATGAACTAAAGTTAATACAATTTGGTTCATTATTTCTAGAGTTATACTCAAAATACTTCAGACTGTTCTCAAAAAGTGACAAAATCCAAAAATCAATTTTAAGAAAAATTTCAAAACCCTTCGAGATAGAATTAAAATTCTATTCCTGCATGAAAATTGTATACATATGTATGTAGTTTAATCTACAATTAAAATCACCTCATTTGGATATCTACAGGTTAAGTTATAGCCAAAATACTGATGTATATTCAGTGAAACCACTACAATTAACTCACATCTTACACCTTCAATGCCCCTTCACCAAAGTTCATCAATTCCACTTCAATTCCACCTTATTCATGCCTCAGTTACACATAAATTTCATATCCAGAACCAATTCAAAAGTCATTCCTTAAGTAACTTACAAATCAATATCTTCCACACATCAAAACCAAACCAGAAATTATCATACAAGAATCATTTTTCGAGCATTCAATTCGCATCATCTTAACACATATTCCAATCAATTCAAGTATCAAACATTTCATAATATAACATGAAATCAAATTTAGCATTCCCTTACCTAATTAACTTCAAATTCAACTCCAAAGTACCAGCTAGTCAACACAACCTCAAGATGAAACAAAGTGATTTTCGAACAACAAATAGAGACCACTTTGAACTGGTTTCTTGGTTGTTTTGTGTAGGGTTAAAGTATAATTTTCTTGCTACAAGTTGGCTAGGATTAAGAATATAATTCAGAGAGAAAAGAAGAGTAAATTCGGTGGAGAAGAGAATGAAGGAAGCAAAAACTTGGCTGCTAGAATCGCCCCATCAACAAGCTAGGTGTCATCAAATTACAAAGTCATATGTCTTGATGCATGTAATGCCATTTCCCTAATTAAGATACTATCACTAATCCACACATTTAGTTGTCATTTGTCATTTAAACAATTAGTCCACATGCCGCTCCAAGATTGGTCCACTTGCTACATAATAATTGGTCCATTTTTCACACATTTAACTATGTCAAAAGTCACTAAAAGTATAAACTTAGTCATACCAATTTTCATATATCAACTTATCTTGCCACTTGACAAATTTCCTAGTCCAAATGTACATTTTAATACCTCAATTATATAATGATGTTAATTAATTTCAATTCACTAAGTATGATCCATTAAATCAAAATTCAAGTTATATGCAATTCTCAATCATATCACAATTTTTAACACCTATCATACATGTACTTTGATGAACATGTAACATCCCAACTAAGGTACAACTTTTGACCTTACAATACTGATCTATTAAAAGTGACAATAGGGGTAAATCCTAATCCAACCTTTTCTTTCCTTTTGCAAACTTTTGACCTATACCATGCTATTACTTTTTTTTGACATTATCTTATCTCCTAACAAAGAATTTCTAGCTCTCTTAGTATCTATTCCAAATTGTACTGATATCACCTTTATACTAGGATTGCTTATTGTTGACCTTGGCATGTCTTTTTCATATGTTTTTCCCAGTATATGTTGCTCTCCAACATTACATTCGAAAAGATTACCCTAGACTTTTTTTACAAAACACACAAAACTTACAAAAGCTATATTTTTATTTATCATCCTTTAATAAACTTATTTGTGAAGTTCTATCATCTCTTGCTCATTGAGATGACTCACCTATATGTATTACATCACAATACTTTCTTTCTTCTCTGAACATTGAGACACAACTACCTATCTCATTATTGCCTTTCTTATTAAGACATTGATGTCACATTGTAGTTTTTCTTTCATCTGTTACCACCTTTAGTTGTGTATCATAGTTTTCTACCTTGTTATCAAGAGTACCTATGGAAACTTTATTTGTCTCGAACTCACGAACATATTAGTCTTCCAATTTTCTAATAATTTATTAATAAGACATAAATCTTTTATTACCTTTAAAAAGGCATTACAAAGAGAATAGATGACAGCTACTACAACTTACATAACTGTTAACTAGGGATGACAAATATAGCTTAGTTTGCTAGCCCAACTTTGGCCCAAGTTGACCGAGCCAAGGGTTAAGGCTAGTCGGGCTAGGCCCAACGGGAAGACACAAAATGACATTGTTTTGTTAGATGAAGTCGATGAGTCGCCATTATGTGCTTCTGATCATCGTGTGGCCACTCTAGCAGCTCTCCAGCCAATCTGCCATGGACTTTCCTATCTCCAACAGTTGCCATTTCATCAATCACCAACATGACGCAGTCATTAGTGAAAGTGGCCAATAATCTTTCCAATTACTTCTCGTTAAAGAATAATTTTTAGATGCACTTAGCGTTAGCGATCAACACATCAAATTCGAAGTTTAGCTATGATCCAGAGAAGGATCAGACTTGGAAAGTATTAATGATTTATGTGCTTCTATATATTACATCGTAAACCTTAAATTTCTTATATTAACAATTTTAATAATTTATTTTTAAGAAGTTTAAAGATTTTTTCAATAAAAAATTTTAGTTCAAAAAAATTTAAAATATTATAATTCTTTGTGAACTCTTCTAAATATTAATACTTAAATTAAATTTTGATACAAACGTTAAAAATTAAGATGTAATATATAGAAGTTGAAAAAAGGGTCAAATACCCTTATAAATCTATTTATTTATATCATGAAGACAAACTCTAGTGAAATTAAAATGTAAATTTACTTAGGTCACCAATTAATTAAACCCAATGTTTTAAAAACGGAACTTAAAGTTAAACCGATAAGACAAGAGATTTAAGGTTTAAAAGGTATTAGGCTCTTATAATAAAATTAAAGAATTTGAAATGTAAGTGAAAAAGATTGTTCTTATCTATCGAAGAATTTAAAGTTTATTTGAAAAAGATATTGTTAAAATGAAAATTAATTTATTTATAAAAATTTTATTTACAAAAATTAGCTGATTAATTAATAAACTGATCAGTTTTTAACAATACAAGTTATTAAAATTAATGAAATTAAAACTAAAATGAGGTTTTAAAAGAATTAATTAAACTTCCAATAATTGACTCTATGTGCACTAAGGTCTATGATGAGACAACTGGCAATAACACAGACCTTGGCCACTATTGTTGGAATATACTTTGAAATTAATAATTTGAAATCATCTGCCAGCTTTCCCGATGATTTAATAACGAAAGAAGCTTTTCAAGTATAGCCTGAGGGGATCAAATTCTCATAGTTGTAATCCATCATAGGGAAATAGTGATCGTCGTACTCCAAAGTCTCTGCATTTCCTCCTTAACCACTCCTTAACCTATCCTGAGCACAAAAATAAGGGAAAAATACTTTATTTTAGTAGTTAACCAGTTTCTATCCTATTTTATTAAATTTTATTCATATATTTATGTTAGGTCCATATAAATGTGTGGATTAAATTAAGTAGCATAAGATTAGAACACCCTGCTAAGAATAGGATACTCCAACCCAAAAATAATCACCCTGAAGCAACCAAGATTAGTTATCTTTGGATTAGCTACAAGAAGAGGATGGATGTCTTCTAACCTTGGGACTCGAACTTTCACCGAAGTTAATTGCCAATACCTTTTCTACAACAGTCTCACTTACGTCTGCTTAAGCAAGACTTCAACTTTCAACGACCCTCGAAGTGTTTACCTCATACACTCAAAGAAACAATGCTACAGAAGCAATAAGAAAATAAAGGCAACAAGGAAATAAGAGAGATATAGCAAAATTAATTTTTATATTTCTTTCCCTCAAAAGAATACAAGGGATACTCTCTCTGCCTAAATAAGGAGAGCAAAGCTCGAATGAGCTATATATAGGCACTCTAACTTGGAAGCTAAGTTACATTTAGAATCTCACTTAAAATGAACTACCTAATATCGTGTTAAGATCATGTCTATCTCTATCAGATTACATCACATGGACCAATTAGATGACCCCCCATCCAAATAGGACTCTAATTAATAAGATAGAATCTACAAGATAACAGAAAAATAGAGTTTACATTTAAATAGGAAACTAGCATCCTTATCCTTGAAGATCCCCACTATCTTCATATGTTGAGTCCCACTATAACTCTAACTCCTAGTTGTCACCACATCATCCAAGATCTTTCCATGATCTCTATCCGCTGATGATGCAGTGTGATTTTGCCGAAGCACAAATAGCACACTGGCCTTATCCAATACTTCCCACAACAAGTCTGCTAGTCGTGGTCCATTCATCTAACCATAGGCCAAGTCCTTAGCCCATCAAGTCCTTAGCTTAGGTTGAGTCAATCTCCACAAAGTCTAAGACTCTACCTACCAAAATTCGTACCAAGTCTGATCCCATTCGTCCATGTTTGCCTTAGTGTTTTCGCATGCCTACCTCATCATGTAATCTAGCTAACCTTCCTCCTAAGGTGCATCATGAAGGTCGCTAAGAAGGGCTCTAAAATTTAAGGATCTAACAAACCACCCCCACCAGATGGATTCGACACCCTCGTTGAACTAGTCTGAAGGTGCGTTCACCTGGTCCTCGAATTGTCACAAGATCGTATCTTTCTACTATGTAGCTTTCGCGACAGGTTTACCTTTCCACTGAATCAAGAACTCGGTCCATCGGTTCTTCTTATGTTGACTCATTGGTTGATGATCTAAGATCTTCTCCATTTAATCCTCGAACTATTTCCTCACAATCAGTGGAGCTCGATTTATGTGACTCCTATTCGGATCTGACGTATCTTTATAGTAAGGCTTGAGAAAACTAACATGAAAAGTAGAGTGTACCTTTAACTGCTTGGGCAATTTCAATCTATATGCCACATTCCTCACTTTGTGTAGTGCTTCAAACGGTCCATCTTACTTCGGCACCAAACCCCTATGAACTTGCTTACTCTAGATCTTCTAAATATGTGGGGTTAGTTTCAACAAAACTTTATCTCCCACGTCAAATTCTAACGGTCTCCTCTGAAGATTCACTTGCTTCTTCATCTATCGAGAAGCTTTTCTAAGACTGTCCTCGTCTCATTCAACAATTCTTGCTTCTCCATTGCAAATTTAAGCGCCCCAAGAAATTTGCCACCTGTCCTTTATTGAGCAACTTCTAGAGGTGTGATAGGTTGTTGTCCCAACACAATCTCAAAGGGACTTTTCTTCGTAGCCGAAGATTTATGCAAGTTATAGCAAAACTATGCAGTATTAAGTAAACTCAACCAATTACGTTGACTTACTCTTATATAATGTCGTAGGTACTCCTCTAACAAATCATTGATTCTTTTTATTTGGCCATCTGTTTGTGGGTGATTTACTATTGAAAATTTCAAATCGTAACCCGTCATATTAGAAAAGGACATCCAGAGTCAGCCTATAAATCTAGCGTCTGCCACTCACAATATTCATTAAAACTCTGAAATACTTGACTACGTTCTTATAGAACAACTCGGCTGCAACATTCGAGGGACAAGTCACAAGACTCGACATGAAGATTGCATACTTGGTGAATCTGCCAACCACCACCATGATTGATGCCATGTTGTCCACCTTTCGAACCCACTAATGAATCTATTAAAACCGATATCCACGGTCTCTCAGGGATGGATAAAGGTTATAGCAATCTAGCTTCCTTCTTCCTCTCTGGCTTATAACAAATGAGGCACATATTGACGTAACATTCCATGCCATTCTCCATCTTCAACCAAAAATAGGAATGAGATAGGAGTGTTAGCATCCGTTGAAATCCTGGGTGACCAGTCCATGACGAGTCATGTGTCTTCTTTAACAACTGTTTTTGCAATCCACCAAAGCTCGGCACATATACTTGAGTACTTTTAGTCTTCAAAAGCCTATCATCGTCAAGCCAAAACCTTATCATAAAATTGTGTACACCCAATGATCGTATTTGCTTTTTGTGTACTTTTACCTTATCATAAACATGTCAAAGCGCTTGTACCACTGCCTCAGAGATTGCTTCAATTCTAACAACTTTTAAACCTTCAGGCTGAGTCATCCTCTAAGTCCCTTTGTAAAAACGCAATTTTTACACCCAATTAAACTAGTTCCACATCAAACTGTGCTATCAAAACTAATAAAATTCAAATGGAGGAATGTTTTACAACTGGAGAAAAAAACTTCATTATAATCAATTTCGTCAGAATAGCCTTTGGCCACTAGCCTTGCTTTGTAGTGAACATTATCCTTGTTAAGAATTCCATCTTTCTTTGCATATACCCATTTGCATCCAGTTGTCTTCTTTCCCTTTAGAAAACTAGCTAGTTTCCACGTCTGATTCTTATGAAGGGATTGTATTTCTTCATTCATGTCTATCCTCCACTTATCTTCTTCTAAACTTCTGACTGCTTCCTTATAAGTGCTAGGAATGTCATCATTTTCAATTGAAGATGTATAAACCACCATATTAACATAATGAGCAGGTACTTGAATGTTCCTTTTTTGCTTTCTCAATGCAATTGGTAATTGTTGCTATGGAGGTTCTTGGGTTGGAACCTCTTCATTTTGTTCCTCTTCTACCACAGGGATTTCTGCATTTGCTTCATCAATTATTGGGGTAACAATTCTTCCTTCAAACTCAACCTATTTTGGAGTACCATCTGTCTACTTAAAATTTTTAACTGTCACCTTTCTTAACATAGTAGATTCATCAAAGGTAACATCTTCGCTGAAAATTATTTTTTTTGAGTTTGGGCACCAAAGACGATATCTTTTCACACTAGAGGTGATCTCCATGAAAACTGCTTTCTTTGCACGTGAATCCAACTTTGACTCCTTAACATGATAGTATGTAATGGAACCAAACACATGTAAGGAATTATAATCTATAACTGGTTTTCCAAACCATTTGCTAAAAGTGTTTTACCACTAATAGTAGTTGATGGAAGGTGATTGATGAGATGGCAAGCATATGTAACAGCCTCAGCCTAAAATTCTCTGCCCAATCCAGCATAGACAACATACACCAAACTTTCTCCAGCAATGTCCGATTTATACATTCTACCACCTCATTTTATTATGATGTATCCATGATTGTGAAGTGTCAGACAATACCTTCATCTTCTCAGACTTTTAAACTTGGATCACTCCTATAGTCCCCACCATTATCTATACGGAGATGTTTGATCCTTCTGCCTGTTTGAGTTTCCACCATCTTCTTCCATTTGAGGGAAACTTCCAGTAGTTTATCCTTAGTCTTCATAGTATACACCTATACTATTCGGGAAAAATCACCAAAAAAAATCATATAATAATGTTTTCCTCCCAAAGAAGTTGTTTTGTAAAGCCCCCACACATTATAGTGAACATAATCTAAAATACCCTTCGTATCATAGATTGTAGTGTTGAATTTCACTCTTATCTGCTTCCCTTTGACACAATGTTCACAGAAGTCTAATTTACAGGCCCAAACTCCTTTCAACAATTCTTGATTTACTAATATCTTCAAGGTTTTTCACCTGTATGTCCTAAACACATATGTCACAATCTAGCTGCTTCTAGCTCTTGATCTTCATTAGAAGCTACTATTGTTGTTCTAATAACTGCATTACCTTAGTAATAATACAAGTTATTGTTTCTTTGAATTCATTTCATTACCATAAGTGCACCAAATATGACTTGCATTACTCAATTTGCTGCATTTACAATGTAGTTCTTTGATTCTAGGACTCCCACAGAAATGAGATTCTCTGTCAAACTTGGCATGTATCTAACATCTGTCAAAGTCGTGGTTGTTCCGTCATGATTCCTCGAACAAATTCAACCAATCTCATTTGTGGTGCATGGATTGTCATTTGTTGTGTAGACAATTCCACCTTCTAGCTATCTAAAATCAGATAACCAATCCCGATTAGGATATATGTGATGGCTACAGCCTAAAATCGAGAAGCCATAGACTAGAAGGTCTTATTGAGGATGTAACAACCAATGAAAGATCAGAGTCTGCATCTTCATATTTAGCAACAATCGAATTTGCAATAGCCTTTTCCTTTTCAAGTTTGTTTTTATTCTTCAGCTTTAGACAATCCTTTTTTAGTCTGGCTCTACAAACGGCCTCTAACTACCAAAGCTTCCGTGCTCCACTTTTATGTTCATCCTTTGTCTTCCTTCTTAATTTCTGGCTATACAAAACAATTGTAACTTCACTAAAAGACACAGCAACCTTCCCATAAAGTAGAGTAGTTTTAACAAACTCAAACTCCTCAGGAAGGGATCCCAAAAACATCAAAGCCAAATCTTCATTTTTAAATGTCACATCCAAATTTATTAAATCAGTAACTAACTAATTAAAACTAATGATGTGATCACGAAACAGTCTCTTCTTCATATGGAACTTATTTTGACTGCTTTTCTTCAAGAATTTCTCTTTTAATGTGTTTTATAATTTATATGCAGATTTTTTTTCAAGAAAACATATTTTTGCTCTCTAGAAAGACACGATCGAATTGTACCACATACTAAACGATTTATAGTCTTCCAATATTTTTAATCAACATCATCTAGTTTCTTTTCTTTATTGGCAATGTCAAGATCTTGCTGAAAAAGATCATCTTGAATCTCACTTTTCCAAATACCGAAATGACCCGTATCATCAAAAATTTCCACCGTAAATCTTACATTTGTCACAGCATCCTTGCTAGAATAAACGGGGTAGAAGCTGTCGACATGGTTGGTGCGGTTGTATCTCTAATTTCTGTCATCTCTGCTACAATTACTATTCAATTGCTATCAATATGGGATGCTAATACCCCAAGGAAAAATCTTTTCTGATGTGAAAGATCAGATCACACTGCAACTATAAAGCATACAAAGAAAACAAACCTTGGCTCTAATACTAATTGCTGCAAAAATCGGGTTAATTTTCACCAATAATAACAAATTCACCTGGAGCACTATTGCCTAAGTAAATTGAGTGTGAACGATTGTACTGAAAAATTACACCAGGTAAGTTCCCAAGAAAGGAGGGGTTATAAACGGTTCTACTTAAAACCTAATCTCCTAGACATAATTTTTCTAGACATGTAATTTAATAGCATAATAATTCACTACAACTATACCCAACAATAATTATTAAATAGACAAATAAAGGACACCATTATTTAACGAGGTTAGACCAATTATGTCTACTTTCTTGGATACTATTAAATTGATATTTCACTATTTACAAAAAATAATGTAAGTAAAATATTATAAAAGATGGGAGAAAGAATTTTTCCCTAAGGAAAGATAGGCAATTTTTGGATGATCAAAAACTAAAAGAGGGAGGGTTGTTTTATAATTAAAGCAGCCTCCTACAAATCTATAATTTTTTAATGTGTGATATGCAATTGTGGGATGAGCCATAATTGTTGACAATTTAACATATAACTTATATCATTGTTAAATATATGTTGAATTGGCTTATTCTAAAACATTTCTGATTATTTCAATCTTTCAATTATAAAATATAAGTTCCATTGTAATTAAAAAATGACCTCAATCCCTTAGCACATGCAAGAAACGTTGCTACCCCACTATTTACCGAAGAAAGGCACCGATTGCATGATCGAGGGAATAAGAGAAAAAGAAAGGAAATTGAATTTAAAAGTTCTGTCAATTTTAATTATGATACAAAAAATTTAAAGTTTAAAATATTTATTATTACAAAATTGACAAGAGATTCAATAATATAAAAGAATTTAAAATATAATTAAAAGATATTATTTTTACTTATCTAAAAATTTAAAATTTAATTAAAATTATTATTAAATAATAATTAATTAATTAATTTTAGTTTATAAAAATTTATTAATTTATTAATTAATTAATAAATTAATCAGTTATTAACGATAAAAGCTATTAAAATAAATTGAACTAAAAAGTTAAAATTCAAACTAAAAAAATTAAATGATTTAAAATTTGTCATATTAAACTAGTTAAATTTTTTAATAATTATAAAAAATACATGATTATTATTCTAATATTAGTATTTAATTATCTAATCATTAATTCCATATCATGCAATTAAAAATTTAAAACTGCGATTATCAACTTTATTAATAATTATAAATTTAGTACTATAAAATTTAAGGATATCAATTTTTTTAAGGGAAGAAAGTAGGACCTAATTAGAAGGCCTAGGAGTTAAAACTTCACACATATCTTCTAAGAGAATAATAAGACATTCCGAAGGAGTAAACTGCAAAAAAGTAAAGTCATGAGCAAATGATGCTGCATAAAAAGATAACCAATTCACACGTCAATTTCCTTGAGGAAGAACATGTCACACGCGAACTGCCCAGGATCGTGTTAATAATGCCTGAATAGCTTGATTGAGTGAAGTATTATATGAGGAGGAGAGAAGAGTCAAGTGTAAGGATATCATTAAACATTGGATAAGGTTTTTTTCGCACTAAACAAAAGTTGATTACTGACACTGTGGACCTCGTCAATCACATCAATTTATAGCCTTAACGATAGAAATAATTGCAGTCTATCGTCGTTCCTTCTTGGCCCTTGGTTTTCCTCGGTCATGGCTTCCGTCGACAATGAAGTTGCAGAAGACTACTTCCCTTTGGTTCGCATATACAAGGATGGTCGTATAGAGAGACTGAAGGGAACAGAGATTGTCCCACCTTCACTTGATTCTGAATCCGATGTTCTCTCAAAAGACGTTGTCTACTCACCGGAAGCAAATCTTTCGTCCAGACTTTACCTTCCAAAACTCATCGCTGGTACTAACCAAAAGCTTCCTCTCCTCGTCTACTTTCACGGTGGAGGCTTCCTGATAGAGACAGCCTTCTCTCCCACTTACCATAATTACCTTAACTCTTTCGTCTCACAGGTTGATGTGATCGTGGTGTCTGTTGACTATAGGAGAGCTCCTGAGCATCCTCTCCCTATCGCTTTCGATGATTGTTGGACTGCTCTCAAGTGGGTTGCTTCTCACGT
>JAOSBK010020402.1:0-12414 GCA_027568895.1 Erythroxylum shatona | reverse complement strand
CTGTGTCGAATTCTCTTTACTCTCATCTCTCTCGAAGTTCAAAGTTTTTATTTTCACTTAGTTTTCAACAAGTTTTTTCAAAAGATTTGATTAACTCTGATTTACCAAAGCTTTTGTGAAAAGAACTTAGTTCTGACAAAAACGTTTCTTTTTAAAGGATGTTTTTGAAAGAATTTAAAAAGGGGAATTCACAATTCAACCCCCCATTCTTGTGCAATTATATATCGTATCTTAAACATTGTTTTAACCTGTGATTTACTTCAATTCTTGATGGTTCAAAAGAGAACTTATAGATGTACAACTTTCATAAAGAGATCCAAGCGATATTTTGTAATCTAGATGGTCAAAATTGAACCAGAAGAAACTCTAGGCGATATCAGACGAAAGTTCAGACTAAAGGCTTCAGTCTAAGACATATTTTGGAAAGAATGGGCATAACTTTGTCTATAAATATCGGATCAAGGTCATTCTTCACAATTTAAAACAGAACTTATATAGAACTTTGATGAAGAAACTGAAGTGACATTTTATCATTTAGAGGGTCAAAATGGAACTAGAAGAAACGCTAGATGATATCAGATGAAAAGTCAGACAAAAGGTTTCAATCTAAGACCTATTTTGGAACGAATTAGCATAATTTTGTCTATAGGTATCGGACCAAGCTCATTCTTGATGGTTTAAAGGAGAACTTATAAATATACAACTTTTATGAAGACACCGAATCAATATTTTATCATTTAGATGGTCAAAATTGAACCAGAAGAAACGCTAGACGATATCAGATGAAAGGTAAGACAAAAGGTTTCAGTCTGAGACCTATTTTGGAACGAATGGGCATAACTTTGTCTATGGAAATCGGATCAAGGTCATTCTTAATGGTTTAAAAGAGAACTTGTAGATATACAACTTTCACAAAGACAACGAAGAGAGATTTTGTCATCTATAAAGTCAAAATTGAACCAAAAGAAATGCTGGGCGATACCAGGCAAAAGGTCAAATAAAATGCTTCAATCTAAGACCTATTTGGGAACGAATGGGCATAACTTTATCTATAGATATTGGATCAAGGTCATTCCTGATAGTTTAAAATAGAACTTATAATTATAAAACTTTCATGAAGACACCGAAGTGAGATTTTGTCATCAAGAGGGTCAAAATTAAACCAGAAAAAAAGCTAGGCTATATCAGATGAAAGGTCAGACAAAAGGCTTCAGTTTAACACCTATTTTGGAACGAATGGGCATAACTTTGTCTGTAGATATCGGATCAAGGTCATTCTTGACAATTTAAAATAGAACTTATAGATATAGAACTTTCATGAAGGCACCGAAGTGAGATTTTCTGATTTTGAGGGTCAAAATGGAACCAAAAGAAATGTTAGATGATATAAGACAAAAAGTCAGACAAAAGGTTTCAGTCTAAGACCTATTTTGGATCGAATGGGCATAATTTTGTCTATAGGTATCGGACCAAGCTCATTCTTGATGGTTTAAAGGATAACTCATAGATATACAACTTTCATGAAGACACTGAAGTGATATTTTGTCATTTAGATGGTCAAAATTGAACAAGAAGAAAGGCTAGACAATATCAGACGAAAGGTAAGACAAAGGGTTTTAGTCTAAGACCTATTTTGAAACGAATGGGCATAACTTTGTCTATATATATCGGACCAAGGCCATTCTTAATGGTTTAAAAGAGAACTTATAGATATACAACTTTCAAGAAAACATCAAAGAAAGATTTTGTCATCTATAAGGTCAATATTGAACCAGAATATACGCTAAGCGATACCAGGCGAAAGGTCAAACAAAAGGCTTCAGTCTAATACCTATTTTGGAACGAATGGGCATAACTTTCTCTATAGATATTGGATCAAGGTAATTCCCAACGGTTTAAAATAGAACTTATAGTTATACAACTTTCATCTAGAGGGTCAAAATTGAACCAGAAGAAATGCTAGATGATATCAGACAAAAGGTCAGATAAAAGGCTTCAGTCTAAGATCTATTTTGGAACAAATGGGCATAACTTTGTCTATAGATATCAGACCAAGGTCATTTTTTACGATTTAAAATATATATATATATATATATAAACAACATTCATGAAGACACCAAATTGAGATTTTTCCATCTAGAGGGTCAAAATTGAACCAGAAGAAACGCTAGATGATATCAGACAAAAGTTAAGACAAAAGGCTCCAATCTAAGACCTATTTTGGAACGATTGGGCATAACTTCGTCTAAAGATATCGGACCAAGGTCATTTTAGAAGATATAAAAGATATAGATATACAACTTTCATAAAGACAACGAAGCGAGATTTTGTCATACAGAGGGTCAAAATTGAACCAGAAAAAAACGCTAGATGATATCAGACAAAAATTCAGACAAAAGGCTCCAGTCTAAGACTTATTTTGGAACGAATGGACGTAACTTTGTCTACAGTTATTGGACCAAAGTCATTCTAGAAGATATAAAAGATATAGATATACAACTTTCATGAAGACAACGAAGCGAGATTTTGTCATGTAGAGGGTCAAAATTGAACCAGAAGAAGCGCTAGACAATATCAGACGAAAATTCAAACAAAAGGCTTCAGTCTAAGACCTATTTTGGAACGAATGGGCATAAATTTTTCAATATATATCGGATCAAGGTCATTCTTGATCATATAAAAGATATAGGTTTACAACTTTCATGAAGACACTGAAGAAAGATTTTGTCATCTAGAGGGTCAAAATTAAACCAGAAGAAACGCTAGACAATATCAGATGAATGTTCAGACAAAAGGCTTCAGTCTACGACCATTTTTGGAACGAATGAGCATAACTTTGTCTATAGATATCAGATCAAGGTCATTCTTGATGGTTTAAAAGAGAACTTTTAGATATACAGCTTTCATGAAGACACCAAGGCGAGATTTTGTCATCTAGAGCATCAAAAATGAACCAGAAGAAACACTAGACAATATCAGACGAAAGGACGGACAAAAGGCTTCAAACTATCACCTATTTTACAACGAATGGGCATAACTTTGCCTATATATATATTGGGCCAAGGTTATTCTTGACAGCTTTGAAGAGAACTTATAGATGTAAAACTTTCGTGAAGATACCAAAGCGAGATTTTGTCATCTAGAGAGTCAAAATTGAACTAGAATAAAAGTTAGATGATATCAGACGAAAGTCAGACAAAAGGCTTCAGTCTAATGCCTATTTTGGAACGAATAACCATAACTTTGTCTATAGATATCGGACCAACGTGATTCTTGACGGTTTAAAAGTGAACATATAGATATACAACTTTCATGAAGACACCGAAGTAAGATTTTGTCATCTAGAGGGTCAAAATTTAACCTGATTAAATGCTAGACGATATCAGACTAAAGATCAGAGTAAAGGCTTCAGTCTAAGATCTATTTTGGAGCAAATGGGCATAACTTTGTCTATAGATATCATATCAAGTTCATTCCTGATGATAAAAAGATATAGATATACAACTTTCATAAAGAAACCGAAATGAGATTTTGTCATCTAAAGGCTCAAAATTGAACCAGAAGAAACGCTAGACGATATCAAACGAAAGTTCAAACAAAAGGCTCCAGTCTAAGACTTATTTTAGAACGAATGGGCATAACTTCGTCTATAGATATCGGATCGAGGTCATTCTTGATGATATAAAAGATATACATTGACAACTTTCATGAAAACACCGAATTAAGATTTTATCATCTAGAGGGTCAAAATTGAACCAGAAGTAATGCTGTATGATATCAGACGAAAGATCAGACAAAAGGCTTTAGTATAAGACCTAGTTTGGATCGAATGGGCATAACTTTTTCTATAGATACTGGACCAAGGTCATTCTTGATGGTTTAAAAGAGAACTTATAGATATACAACTTTTATGATGACACCGAAGCATGATTTTATCATCTAGAGGGTCAAAATTGGACCAGAAGAAATCTTGGCCGATATCAGACGAAAGTTCAGACAAAAGGCTTCAGTCTAAGACCTATTTTTGAATGAATGGGCATAACTTTGACTATAGATATCGGATCAAGGTCATTCCTCATGGTTTAAAAGAGAACTTATAGATATACAACTTTCATAAAGACACAAAAGCGAGATTTTGTCATCTAAAGGGTTAAAATTGAACCAAAAGAAATGCTAGACGATATTGGACGAAAGGTTAGACAAAAGGTTTCAGTCTAAGACTTATTTTCAAATGAATAGGCATAAATTTGTCTATAGATATCAGATCACGGTCATTCTTGATAGTTTAAAAGTGAACTTATAGATATACAACTTTCATAAAGACACCAAAGCAAGATTTTGTCATCTAGAAGGTCAAAATTGAACCAAGAGAAACGCCAAGTGATATCAGAGGAAAGGTAAGACAAAAGCCTTCAGTCTAAGACCTATTTTGGAAAGAATGTGCATAACTTTGTCTATAGCTATCAGATCAAGGCCATTCTTAACGGTTTAAAAGAGAACCTATAGATATACAACTTTTATGAAGACATGGAAGTAGGATTTTGTCATCTAGTTGGTCAAAATTTAACTAGAAAAATGCTAGATGATATTAGACGAAAGTTCAGATAAAAGGCTTCAGTTTAAGACTAATTTTGGAATGAATGGGCATCTCTTTGCCTATAGATATCGGAACAAGGTCGTTCTTGACAGTTTAAAAGATAACTTATAGATATACAACTTTCATGAAAACACCAAAGCGAGAATTTGTCATCTAGAGGGTCAAAATTGAACCAGAAGAAACACTAGACGAAATCAAACCAAAGGTCTGACCAAAGGGTTCAATCTAAAACCTATTTTGGAGTGAATAGGCATAACTTTTTCCATAGATATCGGATCAAGGTCATTCTTGATGGTTTAAAAGAGAAATTATAGATATACAACTTTTATGAGACACCGAAGCGAGATTTTGTCATCTAGAGGGTCAAAATTGAACCAAAATGTTAAACGATATCAAACGAAAGGTCAAACAAAAGGCTCCAGTCTAAGACCTATTTTGGAACGAATGAACGTAACTTTGTCTATAGATATCTAATCAAGGTCATTCTTGACGATATAAAAGATATAGATATACAACTTTCATAAAGACACCGATGTGAGATTTCATCATCTAAGGGGTCAAAACTGAACCAGAAGAAACGCTAGATGATATCAAACGAAGGTTCAGACAAACGAAAGTTTAGAGAAAAGGATCCATTCTAAGACCTATTTTTAAACGAATGGGCATAACATTGTCTATACATATCGGATCAAGGTCATTTTTGATGCCATAATAGATATATATTTATAACTTTCATTATGACACCGAAGTAAGATTTTGTCATCTAGAGGGTCAAAATTTAACCAGAAGAAACGCTAGACAATATTAAACGGAAGTTCAGACAAAAGGCTTTAATCTAGGACCTATTTTGAAACGAATGTGCATAACTTTGTCTATAGATATTAGCTCAAGGTCATTCTTGACGATTTAAAAGAGAACTTATAGATATACAACTTTCATGAAGACATCGAAGTAAGATTTTGCAAGATTTTGCCAACTAGAGGGTCAAAATTGAAGCAAAAGAAACGCTAGATGATATCAGACGAAAGAACGGACAAAAGGCTTTAATCTAAGACTTATTTTGCAACGAATGCGCATAATGGATCAAAGTCATTCTTGACGATATAAAAAATATAGATTTACAACATTCATGAAGTCACCGAAGCAAGATTTTTCCATTTAGAGGGTCAAAATTGAACCAAAAAAATGCTACACGATATCAGATAAAAGGTCAGACAAAAGACTTCAGTCTAAGATCAATTTTGGAACTAATGGGTAAAACTTTGTCTATAGATATCAGATCAAGGTAATTTTTGACGATTGACAAGAGAATTTATAGATATACAACTTTCATATAGACACCGAAGCGAAATTTTGTCATCTAGAGGGTCAAAATTTAACCAGAAGAAACGTTAAACGATATCAAATGAAAGTTCAGACAAAAGGCTCCAGTCTAAGAAGTATTTTGGAACGAACGGACATAACTTTGTCTATAGATATCGAATCAAGGTCATTCTTGATGATATAAAATATATAGATATACAAATTTCATGAAGAAAATGAAGCAGGATTTTGTCATCAAGAGGGTCAAAAATGAACCAGAAGAAACGCTAGACGATATCAGACGAAAGTTCAGACAAAAGGCTCCAGTCTAAGACCTATTTTGCAAAGAATGTGTATAACTTTGGCTATAGATATCGGATCAAGGTCATTCTTGATGAAATAAAAGATATTGATTTACAACATTCATGAAGACACGGAAGCGAGCTTTTGTCATCTAGAGGGTCAAAATTGAACTAGAAAAAATGCTAGACGATATCAGACGAAAGGTGAGACAAAAAACTTCAGTCTAAGACCAATTTTAGAACGAACAGTCATAACTTTGTCAAGAGATATAGGATCAAGGTAATTCTTGACTGTTGAGAAGAGAACTTATAGATATATAACTTTCATGCAGACACCGAAGCGAGATTTTGTCATCTACAGGGTAAAAATTTAACCAGAAGAAACGCTAGGCGATTTCAGACGAAAGTTCAGACAAAAGGCTCTAGCCTAGGACATATTTTGGAACGAATGGCCATAACTTTGTCTATAGATGTCGGCTCAAGGTCATTCCTGACGGTTTAAAAGAGAACTTATAGATATACAACTTTGATGAAGACACCGAAGTGAGATTTATCATCTACAAGGTCAAAATTGAACTAGAAAAAATGCTAGACAATATCAGACAAAAGGACAGACAAAATGCTTCAGTCTAAGACCTATTTTGCAAGAATGGGCATAACTTTATCGATATACATCGAACCAATTTCATTCTTGAAGGATTGAAAGAGAACTTATAGATATACAACTTTAATGAAGACAACGAAGCAAGATTTTATCATCTAAAGTGTCAAAATTTAAGTAGAATAAATGCTAGACGATATCAGACGAAACGTCAAACAAAAGGCTTCAGTCTAAGACCTATTTTGGAATGAATGGGCATAACTTTGTCTATAGATATCGGACCAAGGTAATTCTTGATGGTTTAAAAGAGAACTTATAGATATACAACTTACATGAAGACACCGAAGCGAGATTTTGTCATCTATAGGATCAAAATTGAACCAGAAGAAATGCTGGACAATATGAGACAAAAGGGTTCAATATTAGACCTATTTTGGAACGAATGGGCAAAACTTTTTCTATAGATATTGGACCAAGGTCATTCTTGATGGTTTAAAAGAGAACTTATAGATATAAAACTTTCATGAAGACACCAAAGTGAGATTTTTGTAATCTAGAGGGTCAAAATTGAACTAGAATAAATGGTAGAAGATAGCAGACAAAAGGTCGGACAAAAGGCTTTAATCTAAGACCTATTTCGGAACGAATGGGCATAACTTTGTCTATAGATATCGGATCAAGGTCATTCTTGACGGTCTAAAAGAGAACTTATAGATATACAACTTTCATGAAGACACCGAAGTGATATTTTGTCATCTATAGTGTCAAAATTGAACTAGAATAAATACTAGACGATAGCAGACGAAAGGTCGGACAAAAGGCAAATATAAGACCTATTTTGGAATGAATGGGCTTAACATTCTCAATATATATTAGACAAGGGTAATTCTTGACTGTTTAAAAGAGAACGTATAGATATACAACTTTCACGAAGACACCCAAGCGAGATTTTTTCTTATAGCCTGTCAAAAGTGAACCAGAAGAAACGCTAGATGATATCAGACAAAAGGCTTCAGTCTAAGACCTCTTTGGGAACGAATGGGCATAATTTTGCTGATAGATATCATATTAAGGTCATTCTTGATGGTTTGAAAGAGAACTTATAGATATACAACTTTTATGAAGACACCAAAGCAAGATTTTCTCATCTAGAGGGTCAAAATTGAACCCGAAGAAATGCTAGACGATATTAGATAAAAGGGTTCAGTCTTAGACCTATTTTTGAACGAATGGGCAAAACTTTTTCTATAGATATTGGACGAAGGTCATTCTTGATGGTTTAAAAGAGAACTTATAGATATACAACTTTCATGAAGACACCAAAGGGAGATTTTTGTAATCTAGAGGGTCAAAATTGAACTAGAATAAATGGTAGACGATAGCAGACAAAAGGTCTGACAAAAGGCTTTAATCTAAGACCTATTTCGGAATGAATGGGCATAACTTTGTCTATAGATATCGGATCAAGGTCATTCTTGACGGTCTAAAAGAGAACTTATAGATATACAACTTTCATGAAGACACCAAAGTGAGATTGTGTCATCTAGAGTGTCAAAATTGAACTAGAATAAATGTTAAACGATAGCAGACGAAAGGTCGGACAAAAGGCAAATATAAGACCTATTTTGGAACGAATGGGCTAACATTCTCAATAGATATTAGACAAGGGTAATTCTTGACTGTTTAAAAGGGAGCGTATAGATATACAACTTTCACGTAGACACCCAAGCAATATTTTTTCCTGTAGCCGGTCAAAAGTGAACCAGAAGAAACGCTAGATGATATCAGACAAAAGGCCTTAGTCTAAGACCTCTTTGGGAATAAATGGGCATAACTTTGTTGATAGATATCAGATTAAGGTCATTCTTGATGATTTGAAAGAGAACTTATAGATATACAACTTTTATGAAGACACCGAAGCAAGATTTTCTCATCTAGAGAGTCAAAATTGAAACAGAAGAAACACTAGATGATATCTCGTGAAATGTCAAACAAAAGGCTTCCATCTAAAACCTATTTTGGAAGGAATGGGCATAACTTTGTTTATAGATATCGAACCAAGGTCATTCTTGAGGGTTTAAAAGAGAACTTATAGATATATAGCTTTTATGAAGACACCAAAGCGAGATATTGTCATCTGGAGGGTCAAAATTGAATCAGAAGAAATGATAGACGATATCAGACGAAAGTTCAGACAAAAGGATTCAGTCTAAGACCTACTTTTGAACAAATGGGCTTAACTTTGTCTATAGATATCAGATCTAGGTCATTCTTGACTGTTTATAAGAGAACTCATTGATATACAACTTTCATAAAGACACCGAAGGGAGATTTTGTCATCTAGGGGGTCAAAATTGAACTACAATAAATGCTAGATGATAGCGGATAAAAGACCAAACAAAAGGCTTTAGTCTAATACCTATTTTGGAACGAATGGGCATAACTTTGCCTATAGATATCGGATTCAGGTCATTCTTGATGGATTGAAAGAGAACTTATAGATATACAACTTTCTAGAAGACATCGAAGCGAGATTTTTTCATCTAGAGGACAAAATTGAAACAGAAAAAATGCTAGACGATATTAGACCAAAGTTTAGACAAAAGGCTTCAACCTAAGACCTATTTTGGAATGAATGGGAATAACTTTCTCTATAGATATCAGATCAAGGTCATTCTTGACATTTTATAAGAGAACTTCTAGATATACAACATTCATGAAGACACTTAAATGACATTTTGTCATCTAGAGGGTCAAAATTGAATCAAAAAATGTTAGATGATATCAGACGAAAGGTCAAACAAAAGGCTCCAGTCTAAGACCAATTCTGGTACGAATGGGCATAACTTTGCCTATAGATATCGGATCAAGGTAATTCTTGACCGTTGAGAAGGGAACTTATAGGTATACAACTTTCATGAAGACATTGAAGCGAGATTTTGTCATCTAGAGGGTCAAAATTTAACCTGAAGAAATGTTGAATGATATCAGACGAAAGTTCAGACAAAAGGCTCCAGTCTAAGACCTAATTTGGTACGAATGGACATAACTTTGTCCATAGATATCGAATCAAGGTCATTATTGCCGATATAAAAGATACAGATATACAACTTTCATGAAGACACCAATACTAGATTTCATCATCTAGGGGGTCAAAATTGAACCAGACGAAACGCTAGATGATATGAGAAGAAGGTTTACACAAAAGGCTCCAATCTATGACCAATTTTGGAATGAATGGGCATAATGTCTATAGATATCGCATCAAGGTCATTCTTGACGATATAAAAGATTTGGATATACAACTTTCATGAAGACAACAAAGCGAGATTTTGTCATTTAGAGCATCAAAATTAAACTAGAAGAAATGCTAGATGATATCAAGCAAATGGTCAGACAAAAGGCTTCAGTCTAAGACCTATTTTGGAACGAATGGGCATATCTTTTTCTATAGATATCGGATCAAGGTAATTCTTGACGGTTGAGAAGAGAACTTACTTATATACAAATTTCATGCAGACACCGAAGCGAGATTTTGTCATCTAGAGGGTGAAAATTTAACAAGAAAAAATGTTAAACGATAGCAGACGAAAGTTCAGACAAAAGGCTCCAGTCTAAGACCTATTTTTGAACGAATAGGCGTAACTTTGTTTATAGATATCGAATAAAGGTCATTCTTGACGATATAAAAGATATAGATATACAACTTTCAAGAAGACACCGAAGCGAGATTTTGTCATCTAGAGGGTCAAAATTGAACCAGAAGGAACGCTAGATGATATCAAACGAAAGTTTAGAAAAAAGGCTCCAATCTAAGACCTATTTTGAAACGAATAGACATAACTTTGTCTATAGATATCGGACCAAGGTCATTCTTGACGCTATAATAGATATAGATATACAACTTTCATGAAGACAATGAAGCAAGATTTTGTCATCTAGAGGGTCAAAACTGAACCAGAAGAAAAGCTAGATGATGTTAGACGAAGGTTTAGACAAGAGGCTCCAGTCTAAGACCTATTTTGGAAACGAATGGGCATAACTTTGTCTATATATATTGGATCAATGTCATTCTTGATGATATAAAAGATATAGATTTACAACTTTCATGAAGACACCGAAGCATGATTTTGTCATCCAGAGGGTCAAAATTTAACTGGAAGAAACGCTAGATGATATCAGATGAAGATTCAAACAAAAGGCTTCAATCTAGGATCTATTTTGGAACGAATGGGCATAACTTTGTCTTTAGATATCAGCTCAAGGTCATTCTTGACAGTTTAAAAGAGAAATTAGGGATATATAACTTTCATGAAGACACCGAAGCAAGATTTTGTCATTTAGAGGGTTAAAATTGAACCAGAAGAAACCCTAGATGATATCAGACAAAAGGAAGGACAAAAGGCTTCATTATATGATCTATTTTGCAACGAATGGGCATAACTTTGTCTATATATATCGAACCAAGGTCATTCTTGACGATTTCAAAGGGAACTTATAGATATACAACTTTCATAAAGACACCAAAGTGAGATTTTGTTGTCTAGAGAGTCAAAATTGAAGCACAATAAATGCTAGATGATAGCGGACAAAAGGTCAAATAAAAGGCTTCAGTCTAAGATCCATTTTGGAACGAATGGGCATAACTTTGCCTATAGATATCTGTTAAGTCAAAATGACATTACATAAATAATTTTGATGAATTACAAATAATAATGAAAAGTAGACGACGAAAAACAGACGGAAGAAAAGTAGACGAAGAATAGCAGACGGAAGCTATAATAAAAAATAGACCGAAGAAAAACAAACAGAAGAAAAGCAGACGAAGAAAAGCAGACGGAAGCTATAATAAAAAACAGACGGAAGAAAAACAGACGAAAAAAAATAGACGGAAGAAAAATAGACGGAAGAAAAGCAGACGAAGAAAAACAGATGGAAGAAAAGCAGACGAAGAAAAGCAGACGGAAGTTATAATAAAAAACAGACGGAAGAAAAACAGAGGGAAGAAAAACAGATGGAAGAAAGGCAAACGAAGAAAAACAGATTGAAGAAAAGCAGACGGAGAAAAACAGATGGAAGAAAAGCAGACGAAGAAAAACAGATGAAAGAAAAGCAGACGAAGAAAATCAGACGAAAGAAAAGCAGACGAAGAAAAGCAGACGAAAGAAAAGCAGACGGAAGAAAAGCAGACGAAAGAAAAGCAGACAAAACAAAAGCAGAAGAAGAAAAGCAAACGGAAGCAAACCACGTCAAATCAAGAATCAGTTTGAGTTAGTTACATAACTAAACTGAATAACCGTTTCTTGAAAGAAGCAAGAATCAAGAATCAAGAATCAAGAAGCAGTTGAAGACGAAGACTGTAAATATGAGTCGGAGTCGAAGATTGAAAAAGTTACGTTAAACACACGAAAGTTACGAAAATTACAAGCTTAGCAATACTTGAGAGAAACTATTGTACGAAAAATCTAAGAGCTATTTTTCTGTAATAAAGATCGAAAAACCTTTCAGTTGAAAGTAGTGCAGATAGCCTGCAGAGGCTAAGTGTGGAAGAATACTGATTGTAAGAGACCTAAAGAGGCTCGGAGACAAAGAATACTTGTAAAGTTTTGAGA
>JAOSBK010020384.1:0-12415 GCA_027568895.1 Erythroxylum shatona | reverse complement strand
AATTGGTGAAACTGCAAGCCTATGGTAGTGCAACATGATAGAGTGAGATTTGAGAGAAACACTTTGCCCTCAAACACCTGAGTGTAAGAGCGAATTCCGTGAGGAGAATTCATTTTGATTTCATGTTTGCTTTTGAACAATGATGTCATATTTTGACTTTGTCTATTTGCATTGGTTAAAAGCAATTATGATATGTGTTGCAATTTGAATCTTACTAGCCCAAGTTAATAAATTGTGTGGACTTGATCTTTTGAAGGATGAATTGACTGAGTGTAGTGGTTTGATATGTTGCTCGAGGGCGAGCAAAGGTCCGATGTGGGGAAATTTGTTAAGTAATGAAAATTGCACTTATTTTGTACTTAATTATCGTTAATGTGTTGAAATTATTATCTGAAATTGATGGAATTATCTTATAATTGATTACAGATGGTTTTCAACACCTTAAGGACAAAATATGATAAAAAAGATGCAAAAGAAGGAAGGAAAGCTGAAATCCCCAATTTGACAGAAATTTAGAGATTAAGTGTGGGCACGCCTAAGGATGGAATAATTCTGCAGATAAAATTCTAGAAGTTAATTCCAAGTAAAACACAATCTTTAAAGATTTTCTTGCCATCTTTCTAAGAAGTTACCTACCAAAATTAGAAGAGCACCTTATCTGGACAAAATCAAGAGAAGATAACGAAGAGATTACTGAAAAGAAGGAGATTTGGGCTGATCACGCATAGATATATATACATACCAGGTTTTAGAAGAGGGGGTCGTAGGTTTTGGGGCTGCACGTTTATGGTTTTGTTCTTTACATTTTTTGCATAATTTCAGTTGGTATTTTCGTATTTTTCATCAAAGGACCAGGGATGGAGACATGTTGCTTTGTTATTTCCTTTGTTTTCAATTCAATTATGAGTAGCTAATTTTCTTATCTTGGTTGAGGAGATCCATGTTACATGTTATTATGGTGAGATGTTTTGGATGCTTTTTATGTTGTTAATAAACATTGGATATCTTCATATCTATTCTTTTTAATTGGATTCGTTGGTTTCTAGGTGCGCAACTAGAGATTAATTAGTTCAATCACTAGATTACCGGAATATAACGTTCAATTTCGATAATCACAAGTAGCAATTAGGATTAACCTCTCTACGTTAGAGTCAGAAAATTATAAGAAGATATTCACCTCATGGATTTCATGTCGTACATGTATTTCACTTGCTCATTGGTTCTTGATTCGTAATGCTATTATTCAATTATACCTACGATCGTATCTAGGTTGTTGTTTAATAAGAATGCTAGCATACATGTTTCTAGTCATTATTCTTAAGAGAAAATATTCCCAATGAATGTTTGTTAATGATTGCAATTTTATGTCGAGGATCTATACTAGAGCGATAACATCGATGACCCGAAACCAAGGTATTTTTCTATTAATTTTTCAGATTCAATTATTTCTGTTTATTTACGATTTTCTTATACTTTTTTCTTATATTTTCATGAATCAAAACAACCCCCCATTTTGTTACTTTCTTTTAGTGTTAAACATCGCTAACCTTATCGTTAAAAATTACTCGTGAGAACGATATCTGCTTACCGCTACTACATTAATTTGTTTTAACAGAAGTGATTTCTTTTATATTTGGTTGCAGGCGATAGCATCACCAGTTATGATGAAGAATATTAGTAACTAACAAGTTGCTAAGATAGATAATAGTAGAGAAATATTAAATCTATAAAATTATAGGGAGAGAGGCATAGAGAAGATGGGTGAGACCTATTTTAGAAATGTGATAAACTTTGCATTTAATGAGACCATTTCATTGAGGAGTATAAGACTAAGAGAAATGAAAGGTAATGACATGGGTATTGAGGTATTGGATAAAAGCACCTTTGATGAGTTCAGGAGGTCCAACCACATTTAAATGTTTTAATCGCAATAGAGAAAATAATTTTAATTATAGTTTTGAAAATTTGAAAATAAAATAGCACATTAGATTTTGAGCTTAGGGGAAAATTCATGTATAGTGATAGGTGTAGCTTATATTATGTTTTCATAGGTGTTTTATTGTGTTTATAGGTGTTTATTAGATGATTTTTTTCATGTATAGACTTAGAATTATGTTAACGTGATTGTTTTGTTTATGTTTTAAGTGTTAAGTGTTTTAGAGCATGATTTTGGATCTTAATCTTGTGTTTCTTGATATGTTTGTTAGTGATGGAAACTAGGTAAGTGAAGAATGAAGAAAGCTAGAATGTGCATGGGTTATATGATAGGGTCACGATTGTGTATGCTATGTCACGATCGTGATAAAAGGTTTTTCTCTAGTGTCACAATCGTGACACGTGACAAAACACTTCCTAGAGGTGAGATTTTTCATCTTTTTTGACATTCAGGGCAATTTTGAAACCAAATGACAAAAGAAAACTAGAATCAACCCTAGGATCCTAAATACTATAAAAGAACATAAAACAATTCAAAAACCAGCCACCACCATCTTACTAAATTGGATCAAACATGGAGGATAAAAAAGAACATTGGAGATTTCCAAATTTTTAGATTTAGTTCCAAATAAAGCTTTTCTTTCTTTCCTTTTATCATTTTAGTTGAACTTGACGTGTAAACTGGATTTGAAGATGTTATTTACATCAATGATGTTCTAAATTTCTAAATTAGGATTTTTTCTTAAATTGTTTTATGACTTTGATCTTTATTGATTTAATATAATTTATGCGTTATGTTAATGGTGCATGTTTATACTTTAGAAATAAATCGAGAGAGTGAGTTAAAAGTTATATGATTAATTTTCACAATGAGAGTGGGTGAATTAATATGTCACATGATTAACAAATAAAATATCATTCATAGAGAGATCTTGTTAGAGAACTTGAATATTTAATAGATAATTTCAGAACTAATTGAAGTGTTAGAGAAAGAGCTATGAATTGAGAGATTACAATTCTGGAATTTTTAGATTCAATTAAGGTTAATCAATTAGGTTTAATTGATTAGGTCTTGAGAGAGAGTAATCAAACCTTTTGAAAATTTATGATCGACACATAATTGAATCAGTAATCATTAAGGGAACAAGCTAACAAAAGAATAAATCTTAAGCTTAATCTTTGATCATCCTTACAAATTATGGTAGCTCAATTGTTATTTGGTGATTTGTTTAATTTTGTTTGATTGCTTTAATTTATGTTATTTTCTTTCATTCAAATCATATTTTAATACTTTGGAGTTTGTACTATTATATGAACACAAGAATTACTTAAAGTTCAAGCAACGTTGAAGACACTCCAATTGTTGCAACCACAAGGCAAGAGCGCAAAATCTGAAGAGCGAGACTCAGAGAGATGGAAAGAACAATCACAAAATAGTATAACCAAAGGAACTAGTAGGGAAACCTTATAGATTTCATGAGGCCAAGGTTCAACGTTGTATATTAAGGCATCACTTGACCGCTGATGCAAGTAACATTGTTTGAGATTAAGCCAGTGTTACTAAATATATTGCAGACCAACTTGTAGTTTTATAGGTTAGCTAATGATGATCTTAACACTCGTTTGGTGAATTTTCTTAAAGTATGTAATACTTTTGATATAATGGAATATCATAAGATGCCGTTAGGATGAGGCTTTTTTTGTTTACGCTAAAGAATAAGGTTAAGGCATGGTATCACTCTCTAGACCCCACAAACATCACAACATGAGAGTAGTTGGTTCATGCATTTTTAGACAAGTACTTCCCTCTGTCAAAGCTAATGAGGTTGATAAAGGATATTACGAATTTCCAACAAAATGATAGGGAGTCACTATACAAAGCATGGGAACGATAAATGAACTTACAAAGGAGATGTCCTCACCATAATTTATTAAAAGAATTTCTCTTACAAAGTCATAAAGTTAATCCACCCATGAGGGGCATCATAAATGCAGCTTTTGGAGGATTTTTTATACAGAAGACAATTGAGGAAGCAAAAGCCTTGCTAGAAGAGATGGTGAATACACCTGTCTTTGGACATCGGAAAGAAGTAGACAACAATCGACTTTTTGAGATCATAAAGGAGTCCTTGTTGTCGATTCAATGACAGCAATGTAGGCATCTCAAACAGGAGTCCTTGTTGTCGATTCAATGACAACAATGTAGGCTAAGATCGATAATTTAACAAGTCAAATGAACAACCTGCAAGCCTCTTTATCAGCTTTAGTTAGAGCAATTCAGCATGGATGTAATTTATAAGGACAAGTTAATCATGTTCCCGCTAATTTTTTTTAATGCATAATAACAATACGGAGCAACTCAATTATATGGACAAACAATTTGATCGAGAAGGAGGAAGCAACCTTTATTTTAAGACTTACAACCTTAGGTGGAGGAACCACATAAAAATTTTCTTGATCAAACAATGTGAGTAACCAACTATGAAATCAAAGGCCACTTGGATTTTAACAAAATAATTCCAATACTAATGACTCTAAATTTTACAAGATCATGGACAAGCTCATAAGCATGGATGAAACTCATAAGAGGTTGGAAGGGAAGATTATAAGCATGGATGGTGCCTAAAAGAGGCTGGAAAGGAAGTTCGAGCAAGTAACTAAAAACCATGCCTCATCCATTCATAACTTAGAGGTCCAAATGAGTCAACTGGCCAATGCATTATCTACAAGAAGTGTGGGGAGTCTCTCGAGAAATACTAAAACAAACCCAAATGAGTAACTCAAGGTAATCACACTTATAAGTGGGAAAGAGCTCGAGCAATAAGTAGAGAAATAAACTGAAACACACCTAGAAGAAGACAAAAGAAAGGAAAAAAAAAGGATGTATGCATAAGTGAGTATCCTACTTACGTTGCCCCTCTACCATATCCACCCAAGATTCCATTCCCTCAATGATTGATAAAGAATAAACTGGATGCACATTTTGCAAAGTTCATGGAGAAGTTGAAAACTTGCAAATTAATTTATCTTTTGTAGAGGCCATGGAACATATGCCCAAGTACTCGAAGTTCCTTAAATATATACTAAAAAAAGTGGACTCAGGAAGAGAATTAAGCGGTAGTACCAACCGAAAGTTGTAGTTCTACTATCACTAGCCACACACCTTCTAAGAAAAAGGTTATGGAAACTTCACAATACCCCATATGGTTGGTGAATTAGAATTTGCAAATTGTTTATGTGACTTAGGATAAATCTTATGCCTTTGTCGATCTATAGGAAATTGGGACTCAATGATGTAAAGCTAACTTTAATGCTTATTCAGTTGGTGGATCAATCTATAAAGGAACTATTTGGTGTGGTGGATGATATTATCATAAAGGAGGATAAGATTATTTTTCCTGTGGATTTTGTCGTATTAGATTTCTAAGAGGATAAAAATTATCCACTAATTCTTAGATGACCCTTCATGAACACTGAAAATGAAAGGACCCATCCCAAATTTTCCCTTTCAGAACTTGAGTGAAGCCCTCCTGATGACCCCACAGTAGCCTTCCAATCGATATCTAACCCAATTGAAGGGTTCCCGCAAAGATAAGCCATTCAGCTATTAAAAACCTTTTATACTTTAACTTTTACAAGTGCAGAAAATAGTGGAAACTTGTTTTTCAAAACGTTTTATTAAAAACTTCGGTAGTATAATGACAGCTTTTCTAAGATTCCTAAATCTCAAAAACCTGCATAACTCATTTTAAAACACTTATATATTCACACCAATTTCTTAACTACAAAATATGGACTTCAAGTCCACTCACAAGTAGCACTAAACAAATAATTCTCAACAATCACTATAATAAACTTTAAAAAGCTAAAACATATTGAAGCATTTCATTAAAAAGCTTCAAAAACATCCATTCTTTACCCAAATGTACATATCAAAATGACACAAGGACAGCAGCACCCGATAATATAACTAATCTTATGATGAAGTCCCAATTATTACAACACCTGTATGCATACCTGAGATGGGTTGTTTAAAAACATAAAAATAAGGGTTAGCTAAATGAGCTTAGTGAATGTAGTCAGTTTATTAAAAGTTAAACTTTTATAAGAACATAACTAAAATATTCCATACAATCATAAAGCTTATGGTAAAACATTTTCCATAACAATTTATTTGTACATCATCAAATATGTTAATAAAATAACATTTCATAAAACACAATTTCAAATTTTCTAAAATACTATTTCGAAATGCTTCTCAAAATTAAACTCATAATATAAAAGTTTTATTTTCCATTATTTTTTCCTTAAACAATAAACGGTAATGGTAATAAGTTTTCTGAAAACTTTAATACTGAAAAATAATTCAACCATAAGAATTGCTACCATACGGTACATCTTAAATCACTTTTAACATAAATAGTGGCAGAATTACTATTTTCATGACTTTCCTTAGTCATCATATCCCACCACTAGTTTCTTTACCATATGGTATACTAGGCCTAAAGCCACGAAGCTAGTTCTGCATTGCCTACCCACGACCGATTAACTATTAGTTACAGAGCTAGTTCTGCTTCGCTTACTCGTAATAGGCTAACCACTATATACCGATCGTTATAGAGTTGGTTATGCATCGCTTACCCGTAACAAGTCACAGAGCTGATTTTACATTGGTTACCCGTGACTAGTTAACCACTATTTACAGAGCCGATTTTACATTGCTTACCCGTAATAAGTTAACCACTATAAATATACCAGTATAATAACATGTATAAAGCCTAGCGATGCACCACAGGCAAAAACAACTCTTACATTTATAACTCATCTTATTTTCTAAATCAAATATGGGAGGATTCATAATTGAATTATTTCAATGCAACTTCCAATCATATAAAATTTAACTTTCAAATTAAAACTCTTATATTTCCAAGCATACACTTATGCTGGCAATATTCACTTATAAAATATCATTTGTATAAAAATCAATACAGATATTCATTTCATGATCAAATGAAAACCATTTTCATATTAATTCTTTTGCAAAGAATTACGTCATATAAAATAGTTAAAGTACACTAATAGTTTTGCACATTTATCGCCAAGCAGTCACGCGTTTGGTGACTCTTTTTTACCTGCACAAAACAAATTTCTCTTAGGCATTTATTTCCAAATTAGAAAATAAGGCATTAAAATTATATATTTGGTTTAACCGAATTCGAGATTTGTATCTAATTGTGTAACTCACATGCTAATCATATTTCTGATTACTTTCGTAAGCTAACATATTAGTCACCATTTCCAAATCTAACTTCAAAAGTCACTTAAATACCATATTTTATCCATTCTAACTTACCAATTCCTTCAAAACACAATCTCATCCAATTTAATTCACTATGTCACAATCATGCATGATGAGTCAAGGTTATGACCCATGTCCAGAATCCATATCTCCATTTGTTCCTTAATTTTCATATAGTAAACATTCAAATTATATTTTGAGGTCTTCTAGACATTTGTTCCCCTATGTATTTGTTTTCTATATCATCAAAAACTATATCATTTCAACTTCTAAATCATGAAAAATGTACCAAATATCACAAGTTGTTTAAACAAAGGGGTAGTATCAAGTTACCACATTTGCTATCAAATTTCAATATCATTAGTCTAGAATTAGGTTTAGTCCCTCCTAGAGATTTTTAGTAATATTTTTTAGGTTTTAGCATCAATTGGAATCACTCAATTTGGAGGCATGTAGGCCAATTTATGGATAAAGCATTAGGACTGGTTCAAACTAACCTAAGATAGAACTCTACTACACGTCCTCTCTTGTCATATTCAATCAATTCTATGTAAAGAAACACCAAAGTAACTCTAAGAAACCACTAATATTAAACACATCTTTCTTACTCAAAACAAACCCATAAAAATTAGAAATTTAGGTTAGGAAAACTTACCACTTTCTTTGAATCTTTTGGATAATTGAAGAATATTTAGTTTTGATCAACCTCTCTTCAAATCATGCTCCAAAGCCTATAAAAAATCAGTTGCACTTTCCTCCTTCTCTCGTTGGCTAAAACATCACTCTTTCTTCTCTTTTTTTTTTCTTTTTTTCCACTCTCATGTGCACTCTCCATTCACTCTCACGATTATGTTTAAAGAATGAAGCAAATGTTGCTTTTATACTTATGGATTGCACATGTCACCTTCTTATTTGTCATCACTAATGACTCAACAAACACATGTCATCATCTCATTGGTCATCTCTAATCACTCATCAATCCACTAATATCATGTAAAAGGACCAAATTTCCCTTAATTAGTACAAACAGACCAAATTACCCTTTAATGCATTTAATTGATCAACTAACCGAATTAAATCCCAAAAACATTCTACATCCATCTTATTTTCAAATTGACCATGAAATACTCTAATTAGGGTCAATACTTATTGATTGGATGCTTCTAAGAAAATTTTAAACGGGATTAAAATTATCAACACCTATTATTTTCCAAAAAGGGCATTTTAGTCCAATAATTTTGGATTACCCGAATTCTATTCAAACAACTTCTGTTTTGACATGTTTCGGTTCCTATGGAATCCAATCCTAATTTTGGAGCTTTTCATCGCATTTTGAAATTATTTGTTAACTTTTCAATTTCCAGGAAGAATTTTCAAATTAAATATGAAGATTACTAAATGTCACCGAAATTGTCCAGACTTCATTCAAAAGTATCACCTAAATCTCCAAAGCACATTTTAGGGTTTTTAAAACTTGTTTGGACTCATTCTGTAGCTTTTCAAAGTTTTCAAAGATTTTTCAACAAATTTTCGGTTGAGTCCAAAATCGTCTTTGGTCTATCTGTGATCTCCGTTATAACCTCAATAATAAATTTAATTGCTTAATTACTCTAGTACACCTTAAGTAGAGCATGCTCTATAAGATGCATGTACAACACATTCCACAATACAATCATCGAATTAGGATATTACAGGAAAAGCATTGATAGATGTATATGAAGGAAAATTTCTTCTTTAGATTGATCATGAGCATGTGGAGTTCAGAATGAATAAAGACTTGAAACATTCAAAAGAAAGTAGTTTTTGCATGAAAATAGACATAATGGATGAGTATGTCAAAGCACCAGAGAAGGACTATTTTGAAGAAGTAAGCTATGAGGAACAGGTGACATAGGATATAAAATTTGAGCATTGTATAGAAGTCCTTTTCAAGAAGCTAAAATAGAAGATTGGATGAGGGTGGTGACAAAAGAAGATGAGTAATTCACCTCCTTATAACACAAACTATTTGATTCTCATTGAAGATTTAGTAGATTAAGTATATGTGTGAATTGTGTGAATGTGTCAATGACAATTACTTGATGGAAGTAGCTTAGCTTTGAACATAGTCATTCAATTTGTAATGGCATATTGGCTTGTGAAATTTAAGTTTCAAGTATCTTTGGTTAAATATGCTTGTTAACTAGGATATGATGTCAGTTTGTTCATATTAGGAAATTATATATATATATATATATACAATTATAAGTCAATTGAATAAGTTAGCATCATTAGTAATTTTTCATGAGGATGATTGGTTGAAAAGAAATGAGGTAAGCTATATGAAATATGTTAAAAAAGTGTCTTAAATAAGTAACTATTATGCTAACCCTTGGGTTATAAATAAAACTAGTAGCTAGTTGAGAATGTGATATAGCTGAGTAATTGGGGACATTCACGACAAAATATTTTTCTTTACATAAAAAGACTAGAATGACATTCTAACCAAGTTAATTAATAAAATGTGGCCTAGTTGAGTAACCGGGGGACATTCATGACAAAATGTTTGCCTTCATGACAAAAGACTAGGTTAATATTAAAGAAAATCATATTGTGGTGCTTTGATAAATAAATCCTACTAATCTTTGAAAGTAGCAAAAAAAATTTCATGAAAGGATACATAGTGATAGTTGCAATTTTAGTTTATTAGTAATTATTAATGTATGTATACAAGTGCTATAAGTGAATGAATAAGATGTTGATATTTTTATTATTATCTATATTCAATCTAAAGTTCTTAACCACGAAATGCATAAGTTAATACGTTGGCATAACTTGAATGATTGATGTTTGCAGTTAAATTGATTTATAAAGTTAGATATCATTGTCTCATTAGTGCATGCTAAATGAATGTATATGTTTATGTTTATGTTTGGTTTGTTTGAGTTTTTTTTTCATTTTTTCTTAAGGACAAAATTTTAAGTGTAGGGATTTGATAGGGGTAGTTTATATTATGTTTTCATAGGTGTTTTGGTATGATTATAGGTGTTTATTAAATGATTATTACATGTATAGGCTTAGAATGATGTTAATGTCATTTTTTGTTTATGTGTTAAGTGTTATATGGTTTAGAGCATGATTTTGGATCTCAATCTTATGCTTCTTGATGTGTTTGATGTGTTTGTTAGTAACAGAAAGTAGATAAGTGAAGAATGAAGAAAGGTGGCATGTGCATGGGTTATATGATAGGTCATGATAGTGCATCTATTTAACGATCATAACAGAAGGTTTTTCTCCAATGTCACGATCATGTCAGACACATCCTAGATGCTATATTTTTCATCTATTTTGACATTCAGGGCTAATTTTAGAAACAAATAATGTGAGGAAACCCTAGAATCAACCCTAGGACCCTAAAATACTATAAAAGAACATAAAACACTCCAGAAAAGGTAGCCACGATCTTATTAAATTAAATCTGTTGGACCCCATTTTCAAAGTCCATTTTTGGAATCATAAAACGTGAGCGTTTTACCCTGTAGGGTTATTTCATTGGAATCTCACTAGCCATCACTAGTTCATCTTCATTCTCATACCATCCTAAAAATTCCCTATTTGATCAATTGATATACAACAATCCATTCTTATATTTATTTCCTCAATCATCATCCTAACATATCGCTCATTTTTTCTCTACTAGGTACATTTCAAGGTTCATTCAAGCCTAAATGTATTATAGAAAAGCATTGATGTTGGACCCTGAACTTTTCATAGAAGTTAGAACTTTTGAATGAGAAATTTTGGAGATTAGTCATAAGTAAAGAACAAAGGAATGAAGATTTTTCAACCAAGAAATGATAAGCAAGGATAAAGTAGAGGATGAGAAGTGTGGATATGTCCAAGTTTTTGTTTTGGTGTTTCTGGTGGAGAAAAGATTTTGAAGTGAGAAGAATTAAGGTGAAAGTTAGAAGCAACAATGATGTTGCATTTGTGTAGGAAGTTGATGAGGAATATATACACATGTGTACATTCTGTTATTGGTGTTCATGATTAGTCATGGACTATAAATTTCGTTTATATGATATTGATTGAAATGGAGTTAAGAATGGGGAGTAAATGAAGTAGGAACAGTGATCTTAGTATGATTTGTGTCAAGGAAAGATTGTGAAACAATATGGGTGCAGTAAATTGGATGAGTGAAAGTTGTGTTCTAAATTCGAGGGCAATTCTGGATTGATTTAGGCTAAAATAGAGAAAGTGTATCTACTAGTAAGTTGTAGATATTTCTTTTAGCTTTCCAGCAATATATAGTATAGAATTTTTGGACTTTTAAGTTGAAAGTCAGGGTCCTTATAAGGGAGATGTACAAGAGAGGAGTTATATCTTCTGTGTTTTTGCTTCTTCTGTGATGATGTCATTGATGACAACATCTTTTTTTGTGTTTTTCTCCTCCTAAGTTTCTCCTTTTCTTAGTTTTTGTATCTTCTACCTTTTGTATCGTCTGCCTTTGTTATCTTCTGTGTTTTATATTGTCTGGGTTTTGTATCGTCTAGGTTTTGTATCGTCTATGTTTCGCTTCTTCTGTGATGATGTCATCTTCTTCTATGTGACGTCATCTCCTTCTGTGTTTTGTATCATCTGGGTTTTATATTGTCTGGGTTTTGTTATCGTCTGTGTTTTGCTTCTTCTGTGATGATGTCATCTTCTTCTGTGTGACGTCATCTCCTTATGTGTTTTGTATCATCTAGGTTTTGTATCGTTTGGGTTTTGTATCGTCTGGGTTTTGCTATCGTCTATCTTTTGCTATCATTTGTGTTTCGTTGATGCGTCTTCTTCTGTGTTTTGCTGACAAGTCATCTTCGATGTTTTGCCGATTTGCTTCTTTTGACTTTTGTTTCTTCTGAGTTTTACTTCGTCTACCTTTTGCTTCGTTTGAGTTTCTGCCTTTCTCTTCTTCTGTTTTCGTTTCTTTTGTGTTTTGCTATCTTCTGCCTTTCGCTTCTTTTGTTTTCGCTTCGTCTGTGTTTTGCTATCTTTTGGGTTACTATTCATCTTATATCTTCTGTTCCATTTTTGATCCTTTAGAAGATAAAATTTGTCTTCAAGGTCTTCATGAAAGTTATATAGCTTGAAGTCTTCTTTCGAATCATCTAAAGAACATCTTAATGCGATATCTGTAGGGAAAGTTATAGAAATTTTCCC
>JAOSBK010020349.1:0-12418 GCA_027568895.1 Erythroxylum shatona | reverse complement strand
GACTTCCTCAAATGCCTTCACACCAACTTATTGCCTTTAATTTCTAAGAATTTATCAAAATTCTAATTTTAACTAAATCCTTTCAATTTATTTCAATTAACTAAACATTAAAAACCTCAATTAAAATTCTAAACAGGAAATTAGGCAAACTAAACCTAAAAAATAACTAAACATGCTTAATGCGAATCGGGGCCCAACAAGTGACAATGTAAGTTTTAAGTGTGTGGGTGGGGATGTTAATTTTTATGCATGTTTTTTAGTTTAATTGTTGCTTATCTGACTTTGTAGGCATTTTTAAAGTTGAATAAATAAACATACATTTTCTCTTTTTCTATTGCTTTTAAGACTATATAACTATAATTTAAGCATGAATTGACTATAAAAAAATCATGGAAACTTTAGCATATACTTTTGCTCTTCTGATTGGTCAATGTACATTATCTTTAGAAGAGTAGTGCTAGTGATAAACAAAATCTAGTGAGATTTTGAGTCTTATTAGACTGACATATCCATATAAATCTTAGTCTTTTTGTTTATATGTAACCTTCATGACACGTACATCCTGACTTTGCCTTGAATTTCTATTTGAGACCATATTTTTATAACACACATGAACATGAAAATTATTGGGCATTCTTTGCTTTTACAAGCTACATTAACCAAATAGCGTACCTATTGTTATGAGTTATCCTTTGTTAAGCCCCTTTGAGCTTTTTCAGTCTTTCTTTTTGTACTAACTACATTACATGTTTTAAATTGAACAAAATGTCCTATCCAACCTTAAAGCTAGTTGAGCATTTGTTAATTATTGATAATTGTGGATGTACAAAAATATAAATATAGGGGTGTGCATATTTATGGGATGGTTATTACTGTTGGGATGCCATTTTATATTTTATCAATGAAATTGCCAAATTGATGTAGCTTCTTTCAATTATTATTTACACAAAAATAAAATAAAAAGAAAAATAAAAAATGCTTAAATAAAAATATTAAGGAGGAAATACATTTGTTTTGAAAAGTTGTTAATTATTAGTTTCTCCTTCTAAAGTTGTATTGAATAGGTGATTTGAGTATGTTGCATATAAGGTGGATATTGTTTTAGAAGGGTCACTCCTTATAGTTTAAATGTATTGTTATGAATGATTTTTATGAGTGAGTCCTAATTGATTATGTTTTATGTGTTTTATGGTGTGAGAGCTTGAATTTGAGTTGTGAAATATAGTTTTTGCATTGATCATAACTGATGGTGCCCAGTTTTGAATGAATGTTAGTTTTTACGCTTAATATTGCATTGACTGCTACTTTTGCTTTACTAGCTTTGATGGTTTTTATGCTACATTACCCAAATAAATCTCACCTTACCCTTGCCCACATTACAACCTTCAAAATTCATTTAATTCATGATTATGCATGTGACTCTTAGTAGTGGAGAAATGAAATGATATGCAAAGTTATGCAATGTTATGATCATGAACGGTGTTTGAGTGTATCTATGGATCTATCTTATTTAAACACATTTTGTCCAAGTCTACCTCTAGACTACTCAGTTCCTAAGGGTGATGAATGTTGATTGATCATGAGTACAAGCATTGAATGTTGAGTTCTTATTATGGTTTTCAAAAGTTATTCATCGTTGTTTATGACTATCTATTATTAGGAAATATGGAAAATAAGTAAGTGTTTTAGTTTGTGACTTGGATTTTGATGATTTGGCCTAGGATGGTCAAAAGCTAAGTGTGGGGAGCTTGATATATGTTTAATTGTTGATACATTTAATTCTTGACACTTAGTGATTAATTCTTTAAAATACTTAAGACACTCACTTTAGTCCATATTTGATTTTAGGCACAATTTGGAAGCATAATGGCTAAAGTGAGTTGAAAGCAAGCAATTTGAGCCATATTCTTAATATTCAAACTCAATTGTCTTTGTGGAATAATAAGAAGAAGGATTAGATCGAGAGGAGATAAGAAAATGCTTAAGATGAAGAGTATTTGTGGTAAACATTAACTATGGATGGTTATTGGAGACTTATGGCCATGTATGAGTCTGTCATGGTCGTGAGACATCACTCCTATGCAGACATATGTCACGGGCGTGCAATGTGTGTCACACCTATGACTTGTCTTGCATGGCTGTGCCATGTCACATCCATGCAACCATGGCTCATGGTCGTGAGCCTCTATGGAGGTTCATCATGGCCATGAAATTACAAGTCATGGGCATAACTTCTTGCCAGATCACTCGAAAACCTAGTTTATGCTATAAATACATTATGTTGATGGCAAAAACAATTCATTCTTCATTTTTGGGCTTCGGGAGAATGAAAGGGGTGACAGAATTTATTCTTTTAGAGATCAATAGAGAAGATGGAAGGCTAGCTTTCAGACACTGGTTTGGAGGTGATGTCGATGTTGAGGAGCACATTTAGACATATTGTCTTCCCGTATTGTGTTCTTTCCCCCATTTTGGATTATTTACGTTATCATGTGTTTATTGGTTAGGGATTATGTAGAGATGATCTTGATGCTCTATTAGACTATTTTTCATGAAAAAACATTGTTAAAACTTGAATAAAATACATAATAGTCGTGCTTAAATTCGTATATGGTAACTAACGGTACTAAATCATTAGGGATAAAATAACATACTTTAAATAATTTGAGCATGTGTGATTATTGCTTAGATTGATCTATTTTTCTCATTCGTAATGTAGTTGTCTGATTTAACCTAGAGAGTTCATTCTAAGTTGTCCAATAGTTAGGGTTAATCAAACAGCTTATTTTAATTAAATATGATCTAAGAAAAAACTAGGATTAACAGAGCTTTTTGTTTATTGACGTTCAATAGTTCGAAGAGAGGAGTAAAGACAATAATGCAATTATGCATGTTAAAATGTACGCAAGCCGAGATTAAACCAAAGAACCAGTTTTACACATATTCATCACTTTTTTCATTTTTAACTATTTTCGATATATTTCTTGTTTTAGTTTTTTTATTCTCTCGATAACCCAAAACCCCCATTTATTCCTTTTACATCAATTGTTTTCATTGCAAAAAATAACCGAACATTTCCTGTAAATACGATCCTGACTCACCACAACTACAAATTTTCAATGTTCAATGTTAGGTAAATTTTGTAGTGCACTTGACACACGCTGTCAACTTCAATATGCCCCTATTATATACATATCTCTTAAAAACTGATTAGGTGAAATCCTTTAGTCAAAGGATCAACAAGCATATCCTTAGTCCTCAAATGCTCCACCTCAATATCTACTTTCTATAAAATCTCCTTTATAATTAAATATTTGACGTCCAAATGCTTAGACCTTGTGATCTTCTTATTGTTTTTATCGAACATTATAGTAGAAAGATTATTACAATGTAATCAAATGAGTCTAGCCATTGACAACTCAAAAATCAAAATTTTGAGCCAAACCACTTGTGTAGCAGCTACATGTATGGTGAAGGAAATCACCAATGTTTGCTTGACACTCTTCCTCAATAGTGAACCATCTGCTAACATATACCCTGATGTGGACTTTCTATCATCTAGATGCATAGAAAAATTTGAATTTGTATAGCTTATAACACCCAGACTATTGACTTTTTTTTAATGTCAACATAAAATCCTTAGTTCCCTTTAGTTATCTTAACACTCTTTAGATTGCATTCTAATGGTCTATTCCTAGGTTAGCCATGTTAGAGTAGCGCTTTAAAGGCAATCACCTTTAGCACTTTTGTACAAACTTTTTTTGATTAATAAAGTGAAAAGCAATTTTTATTAATTTAATGTTCATTTATTTATAAATTGATGTAGATTTTAAATCAAATTAATGAGGTCCATGATATATAATATAGTATGAAGGAAATCATGATAATGAGATTACTATCATGTGCAATTATGTTAGTATCTAAATTATCCTTAGTCATAGGCTTAATGAGATAGGACATTGTTAATCCAGATAGATTAACACATGTTATACTCGATTTGATCAAACAGTGGATCTTATAAACTATAAGCATGAAATGTTTAGAGTTAGCATGTGGATGCTTACTAATAGTAGTAAGTCCATCGAATGACCCACTATGAGATTATTATATGGCTGATCTATCAAATGTTAGTGATTAATCTCATCATATCAATGGTGGAAATATCCTAAGACTTAAGGTTTGTTCATGCAATTTTATGCAATTACTGCATGAGTTTAATTGCATATAACTTGTTTATGATCTAACTCTCAATTGAGCATCAACTTGAATTCATCTTGTTCAGTGCTCTAACCACCCTTACATAGTGATATTTCTTCATCGCTACGTGTTCTTTACTAACTGTTGAAGGTGTTTGGTGTTGACTACAACCTAAGTGCACAACTGAGAGCACATTAAGCTACCAACTGCACTAAAATAAAACATATTCTTCATAACCTCTCTCTATGTGTCATTGTTTAGGCATTGTGCCAAAGATAATCTCTCAGCATGAGAGATTGGTGCTACAACAAGTTTATAATTAGCCATATTAAACCATTTCAACATTTTCTCAATTTATGCTCCCTACAAGATACCTAACAACTGCTGAGACCTATCTTGGTGAATATGAATACCTAAGACAAAAGATGCCTCACCAAGTTCCTTCATGTTAAAATGCTTGGCCAAAAGCTGCTTAACCTCATATAGCAAGGTTCATTTAATACAAGCAAGATATCATCCACATATAAGAGTAAAAAGAAAACCTTGCTACCTCTTACCTTGTAATACAAGCATCTTTTAACTTTATTTTTCATAAAACCAAAATATGTGTAAAAAAACCTCATCAAACTTATGGTATCATTGTTTAGAAGCTTGTTTCAAACCATATATTGATTTTTTCAAGTTGCAAACCTTGTCAGCTTTGTCTTGATCCTAAAATATTTTAGGTTGTTCTATACAGACCTCTTAACAAAGGTCTCCATTTAGGAAAGTTATTTTAACATCTATCTAATGTAGCTCCATATCATAACGAGCTAGTATTGTCATAATCACTTTAAATGCATTCTTACAGTATACAGGAGAAAAGGTATCATTAAATTCAATCCCTTCTCTTTGAGTGAACTATAATGGATACAAATTTTACTATAGAGATGTACATGTATGGGTTCTTGTCCCTACACTAGCATGGTTCTAAGATCGTGATCCACTAGCTCTGACTTTATAAGTGATGGATATGAAATAACGATAGTATCCACACTTCTATCATCTAAAGGGTGGGAAAGACCACCCTCATCACATTATACTCCAGAAAACTTGGCTATTTGTGATTAAACTATTTTAGAGCCTCCATCTCTACAGTAAAATTTGTATCCTTTAGAGTGGTCAAGATATCCAATATAATAAAAATGTGTGGAATAAGAATACAGCTTGTCTTTATAAGGATTATACAAACATACCTCAATAGGGTAGCCCTATACATGAATATGGGTGAGGCTAGACTTCCAACCCTTTTAAACTTCAAAAGGCCTCTTTGAAATTGATTTTCTTGGAACTCTGTTAAGTATATATATAAAAAATTTTATGGTTTCACACCAAATGTAATTAGGTACATTAGTGTTGCTATGCTTTAACCTCATCATGTCATTTACCATTTTCTTACCCTTAAACCCCATATTTACCATAATATTCACCTCTACGGTTAGCTCTAACAATCTTAATGAACCTTCCTAATTGGTTCTCAACTTTAGACTTAAATATTTTGAATTTCTCAAGAAATTCATACTTTTCTTTAAACAAGAACACATATCCATAACAAGAATAATCATCAATAAATGTCAAATTATATCTTAAATTACATGAGGTAGCTCTATAAGGTTCATATATGTTCGTACATATGAGGTCTAATAAACTAGAAGCTCAATTTGACCCCTTTTCTTTATTTTGGTCAACTTAACCTTGCAATAATCAATATATATTTCTAGATCATCAAAATCTAAAGTTGGGAGAATGTGATCCTTCACTAATCTCTCAACTCTATCTTTGGAAATGTGACCTAACCTTTTATGCCATAATATGTATGACTTATCCTTTATCAAGGTTCTCTTTCTAGCAGCCTACTTAACAATATATGAAGAAGCATGCATCTCATTAGGGGAAAGATACATTATATATAAACTATATGATAAGAAGGCAGTACAAGTATGTTTTGCATTGAATGATAATTGTATGACAGAAGTTTCAAAGATAAAAGGGTAAGCTTCTTTATCCAAAATAGATAAAAGAATCAAATTCCATCAAAACAAAGGTATATAAAATGTGTCATATAATATAAGAGTGAACCATGTATCAAGTTTTAAACAAACATCCCCTGTAAAGATTACATTCACTTCGTTATTTCCCACCATCAATTTTTTCTCCTCTCTATTTCGCTTTCCCTTATGTATGAATCCATGTGTTGTGAAAGTAGCATAATTAGAGGTTCGACTAACTAGCCACAATGAACTTGTGGCTAAAGCAAGATTAGACTTATGGAGTGTACAAGATAAGGAGTTATTTGATAGCTCTTTCCTTTCTTTTTAGGTTTTATACTTTTGATGTTCCAACTTTTTAGGTCCCTTTGATTGAACCCAAGTTTCTTATATCAATTGGTAACAATTTCATGGTATTTATTATACTTCTTGGCTCTTATTTTCAGATTTTGCGCTTAATTTAACTCTGGAGTGCTTGCCTTAAATTTATGTAGTTTGAGGATAAAATTGTCATAAACAATTAGTAATTGCACTAAATTGATTTTTAGAACAATTGATATTGTAAACTACTATTTTTCGTTATAAGAGATTCAAGAAGTAGATGCAAGAAGTGAAGGCCAAGATGAGAAGTCAACAAGGGAAATGGGAAAGTTTATGAAGTCTAAAGATTTATTGAAGAGACCTTTCGGGAAAAGTTTGTCGCGACGAAGATAATGTTTGCACCACGGCAAAAACTAAAGTTGAATTAATAAATCTTTCAGGAAAAGTTCGTCGAGGCGAATTCATCCTCTCGTCACGATGAAACCTTTGAGTTGGAGCATACCTGGACCATTTTCAACAAACTAACCGATTGTACAACTTAATCCATCAAACTATTTTATGAAAAAGACCTATTTTAGGCTAAGTTACAACGGGAGGAAGAGCCAACACTTCAAACACGCACCATCATCTCATTCATCTCCATCTACGCATACCATCGTTCTCTCTTCCATACCACTTTTCTTCCATTTTTCCACCATCAGTTGCTACCATGGGTATCTCCAGTGGATTCTCAGTTATGAAGTCTCTTGGAGCTATGCGTGGCTAGAAACCTCTCTCCTTTTGAAGATATAGCAATGGCTTGAGTTTAACGGGCTTAAAAGGGGAGTATTTTAATCCATGTTTAGCTATGATTTATGAACACGTAGGTTTACAATTTGTAATTTGTAGTTGAACATCCTTGATTAGAGTTTAATCAAGTTTTTGATATTCAATGTGTGGTTGGGATTTGTTGATGTAAAACTTTGAACATAAATATATGAACTCTCATATATGTCTATTTGTGATCTTGTTGAATCTCTTTTATCTTGCATAGTTGTGTTTGATATTGAGTCGATTTGAGATCCCAAAATGACTTGTTGCATTGATTTACCCATTACACACACTAAGGGCATTTAACAAGGTCTTAAAAACTGGGGTTCATTGATTAAGACCCTGGACTTAAAGAGTTCTTTAAGGTTTACCCATTTGAAACTTAGTGATCCCCACTCCCATTGAAAATTGATTTTGAACTATAATAGATAAAACTCATTTTCAAAATGATATTATCACCATTTGATCATTATCTTTATCTTCCTGTTTTTACATTCCCAAAAATCCAAAAATACATTTTCCTTATAATTCCTTTTAATTCAGTTAAGATTTCCAAAGAACAAAAACCCCTGCCTTACCAATTTAGCTTGCATTTCATGATAGGTTAGCTTAGGTCCATTTGTTTAGGTTCTGATTAAGTGAGACGACCTGAGGTTGCATCCTATATTGCAATCTTTGGATTATATTTTTGATTTGACCTCTAAGGGTACGAACTAAGGCTTGAATCAAAATGGCGTCGTTGCCAGGGAACCAAGCAATTAGTTCTCTAGGTTAGCTTTTGTCATTTTTGCTACTAAATAAGGTTATGAACCTTTATTTGGATTACATTCTAGATAGTTTAGTTTCATACTTTTCAATAGTATAGGATTTCAATTTCTTTACTTAGCATAAAATTTTGAAAACACAAACAAACAGGATATTGAACTTTTTGCACTTTTTATACTTAGCATTTTTGTACGCATGAAGTTTTGAACATTTCTTTGATTGCTTTTCGATACATATATACTTTACTTGCATACATACTTTCATACACCTACATACTTGCATCCTTCATACCTTGCCTTTTTGTTTGACTTTATGTGCTTGCAAATAAATTTTGTTACATTTTATTTTCACTTGAAGTGTTCCTATGCATGCCCCGGAAAGCAAAACTTCTGCCTTTCGACCCTGAAATTGAGAGACTATTAAGAAAGATTAGAGAGGAGAAGAGAGCAAAAGAGAGAATCCAAGTAGTTTTTGAAGAGGAGTCTAGTCAGCCAAATAGTGAGAGCGAATCAATAAAAGAAGTGATCATGGTTGAGAACCCAACTTTTCTGCAAAACCCTAACCTTAATGCTAATCAGCCTAGAAATGGTGATAATGGAGGTAATAGGGAGAAGGAGCAAGTTGGTGAGACTAACAGAAATCAAAGAAGAAGGATCATTAGGGAAACAACTACCTCTGATGTGAACTATGACCCATTTACTACTGCTTGTTGTAATTTTGACGTGAATTTTGAAGTTAAAGGATTGCTCATTAACTCTCTTCCTATATTTCATGGCTTGATAGGAGAAGATCCCTACATCCATTTGCAATCTTTGTCCATGATTTGTCAAAGTATGAAACCTATGGGAGCTTCACTTGATCAAGTATTATGGAAGGTTTTTCACCTATCCTTGGAGGGAAAAGCAAGGAAATGGTATATGAGCCTCCCAAGACATATGGCGAATGCCTATCATAGTTGGGCCAATCTGCAAAACGCATTCCTGAAGAAATATTTTCTGGCCTCCAGAATGTCATTAATAAGGAAGGAGATCTATTTGGCATGGCAAGATTACGACGAGTCACTCTATGACTATTAGAACTGCTTCCAAGACTTGTTATCCAGATGTCCCCACCATCAAATACCGGATGAGCAACTAGTGCAGTATTTTTATGATGGACCAAAAGGTTAACATAAAGGTATGCTGGAAGCGGCATCGGGAGGTTATTTTATTGATGTTACAGCTTCAGAGGCATGTGATTTGATCAAGAAGATGACTTTGAATCGTCAACAGTATAGTGTTAGAGATACCAGAGGAGCACATGAGTTGGGAGCTTCAACAACCTAATCTAGGAGAATGGAGAATCTGGAGTCTAAAGTTGACTCCTTGGAGAGTAAAGTGACTTCACAGTTGTCCTTCATCACTGTAGAACTGAAAAACATGAATGTGCATCACCCAACACCTTCTATGGATCTTACTACACCCATTTGTGATACTTGTGGGCCAGTAATGCACATATCCAATGTCTGCCCCGGTCGATATGAAGAGGTGTCCACTATATATTAGGGTCAGCCCAATCAGAAATGGGACCCAATTTGAACACCTATAAGGAGGGATGGAAATCAAATCCTAGGCTTAGTTGGAGGAATGAGGAACGAAGAGGAACGAATAAATTTCAACAAGGTGGAGGAGCTAGTACATCTACAAACCAGTTCCACAACCTACAATAAGCTCTGACTATCCCACCTATGGAGGACATAAACAAACTTCTGCAAAATATGACGGCGCTGATTAAGGAGGAAAGGACTTGGAACAACAACCAGTTCAATGCAATAGCCTCTCTCATTCAACAGGATTCCTCTAAAATTACTGCTCGATTTAATGCTCTAGAAAAGAGAATGGAGCAATGGGAGACAAAAGTTGAGAATATAAACTCCTACGTCACCCAGTTATCCAACAATATAAGTAAGAATCAAGCAAGAAGCAGTGGAGCTATCCCCTGTAATACCATTATGAACCCCAAAAGTTTGAATGCCATAACTCTCCACAGTGGGAAACAAGTGAGGTTCAGAAATCAAGATGAGGGAGAAGATGAATAGGGGATTGAGAGTGGAAAATTATCTTCATCAACTGAGAAAGTTAAGAAGTTCAAAAGTTTAAAAGAAAGAGCACTCTTGACTGGAAAGGAGTTAAAACAATTGAGGAGCAAGGAAGCAAATTTAGAGAACACTCAAGAATCCAGTAAGCAAGGAACCCAGGAAGTAACTAATAAAGAGGTAAGTATAAAAGACCTTCCTTTTTCAAATTCATTTTGCTTAGCAAAAGGATGAATGATTTTAAACATGAGAAAGATGTCATTGACTTACTTGGGAAATTAGAAGTCAACATCTCTTTGCTTGATCTAGTGGAAAGGGTTCATGCATATGCTAAATATCTTAAGGACTTGTGCACAAACAAAAGGAAGTTTAGACTTAATGAAAGAGTACAAGTTAGCTCAAATGTGTCCGCACTTGTCAAGCCCCAAATACCTGTCAAGTGTCAAGACCCTGGATCTTTCACCATTCTGTGCACAATAGGAAAAGTTACCATAGGAAGGGTATTGTTAGATCTAGGGGCGACAATCAATGTGATTCCTAAGTCTGTCTACACATCATTAGGAGTTAAGAGTCTAAAGCCGACATCTATAGTATTACAATTGGCTGATAGGTCTAGACATCTTGGGGGCATCATAGAGGACATCTTGGTCCACGTAAAGAGTTTGGTCTTTCTAGCTGATTTTTATGTACTTAATAAGTCTTCTGAAGTTGTGCAGGACATTTCCTTGATTCTCGGTAGACCTTTCTTAAGGACTGCTAGTACTATGATTAGCATGAAAGAAGGTACAATCACCATGGAACTAGGAGATCAACAGGTGAGTTCTAATATGTATAAATCTATAAAAAACATCCCAATGAGGATTATTCACTTTTGGGTGTTCATATGGTCGATGTTGCTGTTGATGATACTTGCTCTGATTTTGAATTCAAAGAGGATTCCTTTGATTCTAAGTTTCATTCACTTGATTTTTCTAACTCATGTGTGATTTTGTCATCTTTTCTTGTCAGTGATAATCCTCATCAGGAAAGGTTTTCTGTTTATTTTTTAGGTGATTCTTGCATCATAAAGACTAACACCAAAAGGGAAATAGTTGAAGGAACTATACCTCAACAAAAGTGTCTGATTGAAGGGAAGTAGAATGAGTTGGCCTAGGCCGTTGCCACCTTAGATCACCACGAGATGGGTTCAATGTCTAGAGAAAAAGGGAGTGATCTTTTCTCTCTTGAACTTAATAAATTGATTCCTTCTATTGTGCAACCTCCATTGATTGAGTTGAAACCTCTACCCTCTACATTAAAGTACACCTTCCTTGAGTCTAATGATCGTTTACTTGTTATAATTGCCAATACCCTATCTCACAACGAGGAAGAGAGACTTCTTGCTATTTTGAAAGAACATAAAAGGGCTATAGGGTGGACTTTAGCTGACATACCTAGAATTTGCCCAGCTATTTGCACATATAGGATATTATTGAGTGAGGGTTCAAAGTCTATGAGGCAGGCCAAAAGACTGAATCCCCTTATCTTAAATATGGTTAAGAAAGAAATCACAAAATTGTTGAGCGCTAGGATCATATATCCCATCTTTGATAGTAAGTGGGTTAGTCCAATACATGTAGTATCGAAAAAGAGTGGGATAACTGTGGTCAAAAATGATATTGATGAGCTTATTCCCACTAGGGTGTAGAATTCGTGGCACGTGTGCATAGATTATAGATGATTAAATGACGCCACACGAAAAGATCATTTCCCTCTACCTCTAATTGGTTAGATGCATGAAAGACTTACAGACAAATCACATTACTATTTTTCAGATGGTTTCTCTGGGTATTTTCAAGTCCATATTGCACCGGGGGACCAAGATAAAACCACATTTACATGTCCTTTTAGTACCTTTGTTGGACACACAGTCCAGGACACACAGTCCCCATTAATTAGTATTGTCCGCTTTGGTATTTTCTGGGAATCGATCCCTCAACCTCACGGTTTTGTTGCACCCAGTGCACGCCTCTGTTAAGTCCAATGACTTTAATTAAATGATTTTGATGAATAACAAGAGAAGTTGAAAAACACAGACGGAGTTGAAAAATAGAGAAGTTAAAAACACAGACGAAGTATGCGAAGCAGAAAAGCAGACGAAGTATGCAAAGCAGAAAAGCAGACGAAGTATGCGAAGCAGAAAAGCAGACGAAGTATGCGAAGCAGAAAAGCAGACGAAGTATGC
>JAOSBK010020226.1:0-12426 GCA_027568895.1 Erythroxylum shatona | reverse complement strand
CTGGGCTGATATGAATTGCAGTGGATCAAGTAGCCTTCCAAAGGTTGCTTTGCTTGTTCTTTAAAATGTCCATAAGGATAGGTTTATGTATGCTGTGCTTTGAGGAAATTTCTGGACTAATGTGGATTGAATTGAGTTAAGTAGCCTTTTTGAGAGTTTTAGAGAAATTTCATAGATTTCCAACGATGTATAAAATGTTGTTTTTGGATGTGGGAGTTGAAAGATGTGAATTGTTGAAGTTGGGTGCAGGTGCTGTCAAAATGGCAAATTTCTGAGTAGAATCTTTGAGTGAATTTTTGACTCTCATAAAATTAGAATTGGTTCATTAGTCTTAATGAAAGTTGTAGATTGTCCTTTTATCTTTCCATTGATATAAAATGTGACATTTTTTGGCCATGGAGTTGAAAGATATGATTTTTAGAAGTTCTGTTACTGTATAGGATGATTTAATTTTAGGCAGTCACTTTGAAGTGGTTTTTGACTCCCTTAGAGGCCAAATTAGTTTTTAAATCCTTCATGGAAGTTGTAGAACTTCCTTTTAACTTTTCATTGATACCAAATTTGAAAATTTTGGAGTTTTGAGTCAAAAGATATGAATTTTAGAATTTGGATAGTTGGGAGAGGAGAAGGCAGGACGCACATGAGCCCTCGCGATCACGAGCGCTCGCGAGTGCGACCGTTGTTATTTTTTTTATTTTATATGATTTGAATATCCGCCCTCTTTCCATTCTTTTGTTTATAATTTTCCGTCTGACCTCCGATTGACATGATTTTCAAAGCGTTGGATTCCTAAGACTTTCCTCTACCTCTCCAAAATAATTTTGTAGGTTTTTATACTAATTTGAAAAAGATTGATTAAATCAAAGTCAGAGGATCGGTTGAAAAAGTTTGAACATGCTTTCGTATTTTGACGATATCTCGATCTGTAGAGATCTAATTAAGTTGATTTTTGTTTCCAAACAAACTAGAGACATGGAGCTTCAACTTTTTTGAAGGAATACATTTTCAATTTGGGCCCTAAGGCTTTCAATTTCTGAAGTAAATTTGGGTGTAGTATTCAGTCTCGGTTATTTTTTTTAACTTGAAAGTATTTTTGGCCAATACTTCTTTATTTCTGAACCAAATTGAGCATTTTTAGAGTCGTTAGAAACCTAAGGCAATGAGGATCAAATGTTGTGAAGAAGTCTTATTCAAATTCCTTTTTGAGCTATGCCAAGATTTGTTCGGAAGTAAGTGAGATGAGTTCGTTTTTAAGGTTTCACTTGGTGTGGGCACGCCAACCTTGTGGGATGCATGCCTTGATGTCACATAGGACGTCAGCACATGACTCACAGGGACGGGGTCCCAACACCTAATCAGTATACATTAAGTCATAGGCTAGGCCTATGTGTTTTCTATGCATGATATATTCACTTCATAGGTTATCTACACCGTCTTGGTATGAACCAATTCTATCTGTGATATATGTTTTTCCTTCTCACTGAGTACCTAGTGTACTCACCCCCTCCGCTTTCCCACCATGCAAGCTAATTTAGTGAGCTTGAAGTTCTGTGAGGATCATGCAACTTTTTAATATTTTCGAGGTATTTCGGCATGTGGGTAGTCTCCTATTTTGTACTTTTATTGTGTAGTGGCTCATGAACTATGTTTATGTAGATACGTTTTATGATTTTGTGAGTTGACTTTTGATTTCCTTGGGTTTTGTAAAAGATTTTATGTATGAACTATTGGTACTGTTGTTGAGATTTCCTTGAGTTGAGATTGCCTAGAGTTGAGACTGCCATAAGTGGACTAGAGAGTCCTGAAGTTGTGGTTGGATGTGCATATAGAAGTGTGTTTGAAATCGTTTGCAGGTTTTGGGATTTTTAAAATACAGTCGTTGTGCTACCCAAATTTTTCAAAAAAAAGAAAAAAGGATATTCAAGTTAGCCTTGCATAGTTAGATTAAGGATACTGCGAATGTCCTTAGCCCGAGTATGCAGCAGTTGTCGTGGGCCCGATGTGGTACCGGGTCATGACAGTCATGGCTACAACTCACAATGGAAGGATGGAGTGAACAGTATTTTTACGAGAGCCAGAATATGTCCTTACAAACTATGACATCACCATATGGGAGAGTGAGGTGTTCTCACATGTTTTCGGAAGCTCAACCAATATTCAAGTCGTGTAGTGATGTTGGTGGGAGTTATCAATACAATCATTAATGTTAAGCACCTAATTATATATGGGGCTAACTGAGTATGTGCGTTCGGCCTCAAGGTGCAATGTACGAGATCAACTACAATTCAAAGTGGAACAAATCTTATACTTATGGATGGGAAGATTAAGCTCCAGCTGGATATTTATAGCACCAAGCATCTTTATGTAATGAGCCAACTCTAGAAGATAAATTAGTGGAAGCCATTGTTGAGATGAAGCTGATTGACACAAATTCAAGAGTGAAAAAAAGATAAAAGGTAGCTTCATGCATCAAGGGATAATTCAAAAAGAGCTTCTAGAGGAACAAGAAAGTGTTACAAACAAATTGTTGGAATGCCTTGTTGAGAGAGTAGCTAGTCAATGTGAATTCAATGAGAGACTTTCTTCACCTACATATGATGAGTATAATTTGAGCTTCCAACTGTGTCATAGTGAAGAAGGCGAGGAGGTAACTGCTACTCTGAAAGATATGATGATTGAGTCTATTCAAGAATCCAATATGAGGCATCAAGAAACAGAGGCTCATATACAAAACATGGTAAATTAAATCGATCAGGTGGTGAGATATTATTTAATGAACAACTAGAGAGTTTACCTAGTCCTAATGAAACAAATCCTAACAAATTTGGAATGGCAATCACCCTTTGTAGTGAAGATGAGCTCTCAAAAGAAAGAAAGGAAGAGGAAGCAAGTATTACAGATAAATTAATGGAACTCCTTATTCACATGAAACCTTATTAAAGTGAATTTAAGAGAGAAGAAAAGGAAAGGGTTGGCTTTATGATTGGAGTGACATTATAAGAAGAGCTTCCTGAAAAAGAAGATGAAGAAACCTCCATCCAAGAAGAGAAAGTAGAGCAGCAGAAGATGATAATTGAAAAAGATGAGCCATAAGCCTTTGTCAAGAAGAAGAAGAAGAAGAGTGGACAAAGGTGGTTAAGGAAAAACTAGCAAAGGAAACTACTAATGAGGTGTTAATGGTAACCTTAAGTAGGGAGGGTTCCCAGTTCCTAAAAGACAAACTATTTGAGCTAGTGAATGGTACAAGATTTTTATTATTCCTTACACTTTTAATAGTTTGTCATTAAAAAGGGCATTAATGGATTCTATTGACTCTATTAATCTAATCAATTATGTCCTTTTGATTATCTTGCAATAGGTGACTTGCATGCAAGCTACAAAACTACTTTGTAGAGAAAAGGGTCGAAGCAAGTCACAGATTATAGACCCTAGATGAAGTTGAGCATAAAGGTTATGTCAAGCTACCAACGTTAAAGAAGAGTTGCATAGGAGGTAACCCATGAGTTATTTTTAATTTTATTTCAATTTCTATATTATTTCATTTTTGCTTTCATATTAATATAGGATTTTATTTTTTGTTATGTTACTTCTTTGTTTCTTTTTATCTCTTTTGTTCTTTTTATCGTTTTCTTTTATATTTTGCAAGGATGTTAGTCTCATATAGGATGAATCACAATCATCACAGAAATTGTCATAATCAGGAAAGTATCATTAAACATTCTCATTTTTTTCATAAATGTGTACATTAGGGATAATGTATAACATTAAGTGTGGGGGTAGGTTTAAAGAATCACTTATTTCTTCAAGCTTATAATAATTCTGATTATAAATTTTATTAACTGATGTCTTGTATTGCTTGCGATCTGATCATGAATACTATATGTTATTATTGAATATTGATTTGAATTAGTATGCAAAAGGATGATGGTTAGAATAAAATTAGTTATCTAAGTCATATTTTTTGTAATCATTAAAATATTCAAGTTGAATAAAAATGCATATTATTTGCACTCATGTACCCATTCTTTTTTGTGAGCTTTTCAGCTGAAAGAATAATTTTTTCTAAGTTTCTAAAGCTCTTTTTATTCTTTCATATGTGTGTTATCATTACATAGTAGGATAATTCTAAAACTTACTTTTATTATGCATATTGAGACCATATTGTTAAATTAGAAGCATTGATACGATGAAGGCACTTAGATTCGCCAACTTGCTTTAGCCTTTTTTTTTTAAAATCACCATGCCCTCAAATTAACCTTTAGGAATAACCAAGTTGAGTCATAGCCTTTTTCATTGGTTTTATCTACGTATTAACGTTTATCATATTTTTCTTTAAGACCTTTTTATTGTTTTAAAAGCTGAAGTTTATTTACATTAGTTACTTATTTGAGACTTCAAATTTATGAAAGGTCCAATATTTGTTGAATTTTGGTACTGATTGGAATGTTAAAAAAATAAGAAGAAAGAACGGAAAAATAATAAATTACTGGTACCAGTAGAGTTACATTGAAAGGACCTATGTATTTTATAAACAAGTCTTGCACTGTTTCTTTGAGTAAATTTCCCTCGATTTAATCATTTTATTATCCAATCATACTGTACCTAAACCTCGTTACAACCTTATAAAGATCTTTTGATTTTTGTTTCTAGTTTGTACATAAGTGGTGGAGAAGTGACTTTATTGCAAGTCTATGGTAAGAGTTTTACTATGCATTGATTGAGAGTTTTGATGCTTTTCACCCTAAACACTTGAGCGTATCAAGTGAAATCTTGATAAGGGTGTAAAGAGATACGCTTTTGATTTCAATACAATTATTGATATGATTACTATTAGTATTGCTTGGGAAGTTAGTTTTAGGAAAACTAGACTCTACTTGTTTTAGGTTGAGATTAATGATGGACTGATGCTGTAAATTTTATAATTTTGATTATAGTTTGCTTAAGGACAAGCAAAAAGTATAGGGATGTTTGATAAATAGATATTTGACTATATTTTACCAACCATATTTGATATATTTTGCTTGATATTTATAATTTTGTTACATATTTGGTACTTAATTTGCTCCATTAAGATTCTCCATTATTCACTCAATTGCAAAGTTCATTAAATTGTTATGCATTTATTTATTTGCATCAAATTATAAATTAGTCTAATTCACTCCATGATTCTTAAAATTTCAACTCAATTCACACCATTCCACTCAATGCATAAAGTGAAAATAAATAAGAAAAATGCTAAAATATTTAAACATTTTTCATACTCTTTATTAACAACAAAAAACACTAAAATTTAAAAATATAAGAGCATTTATAAGCTTATTTAAAAAGTCACCTAGTATTTTTATGTGAGAGTAAATACCTTACTATAAAAACCCCCTGTTACTCAATTAGGTCAGTATCTCAGATGGATACTAATACCACTCTCTATCTTCGACCTTTTAATTAGTATAACGCTAGTGGAGTAAAATTATTTATGCTTGTTTATTCACAGACTACTATATTTTCTTTTTTCTTTTTCAATTTGTATTATAAGTGGGGTAATAAAAATACTCAAATTCACATTTAACTCATTATACATATAAATTATACATAAAGTATCATAATGCAAATCAAGTATCTGTTCTTAAAATTAATGAAATAAATTGAAATCAAATTACTCATCAAAACCCAACTATTTTCCTAAACAAATCAAATCATAATGCCAACTAAATTTATAACGATCATCTTGATCAAAATCCTCTTTAGAATTTTTTTAAATTATTCATTATTAAGCTAATTATAACAAAATTAACAAGTTTGGCTACTAAGTTCCTCCCTTATACTTAAGTTTTACATTGTCTTCAATGTATAAAACAAGTAAGAATAATGAAAAATAAAAAATAATGAGAGAAGGTGAGGATAGCTAATACTCCCCTGATATTAGAAAATTTTCAACCTTGTCTAATGTTATTAACATCCATCTAGTATAGGGGAAATCTTCTCTACTATAATACAAAGGGTGATGCCTTTATATCTTGTGTAAATCCATCAAATCTTAGGTAACAAAATTAGGATCATAAAAGTAAGATTATGAAAATAACTAAACTACTATTGATAATCCTATAAACTACTCACTCAAAATCAAAACACCTAATTGTTGGATTGCCTCCTAAGTAGTGCTTCATTATAAGTCTTTTAGCTAGGCTTCTTAGTAAGTCCTTATTCAACTTAGATCTATAATCAATTGCTTGCTTCCACCTATTTTCACACATAAAGGTTTACTAGACTACAAATAGATCATGTTGATCAGTTTTATATAGAAAACTTTCAATACTGCAAATATACAAATCATAATTTGTAGTAACAAAAGTATCGTTCCCATGAGGAATAATTAGACACATAATAACTTAAATGAAACTTTGTTTAAGGTATTAAAAGATTGATTGAATTAAAATAAATTACTGAAATTGAAATAACTAAAAAACAATTAAATAAGTGAGCTACTAAAAAGAATAAAGTTGATCAAGTTGGAAACTTAAAAATTATTCTATCATTGTTTGGTCTCCCATTATTCTTATTAATCCAATTATGCTTGATCCTAGATATCCTAAGGTTTTGATTACTCTCTTTCGAGATCTAATCAAGTAATACCAATCGAAATCGATAATAATAGAATTGTAACCTCTAAATTATGAAAACTTCTCCTAACTACTCAATTGGATTTGAAGCAATACTAAGGATAATTAATTCACAATTAAGATCTCTCTTAAATTGTTAATTAATCTGATAATTGTAGTTCTATTAAGCTACCAAATATTTTTGTGCACCCTAACACATATGACTTGCTTCACTCTCTCGATGTATTACCAAGTATAAGCATGACATTTATCACAAAGCATTCATAGAAGTATTGAATTGAATAAGAATAAAGATCAACAAAACAAATTAAAAACAAATAAGAATAAAGATCAACAAAACAAATTAAAAACCATCTCTAATATGTGTAGCACCCCACTCTCGTGATGACTCGAACCCGACATCGATGGTGATACCCGGGTCCTTGCCCCACAAGGGTGGCGTGCTAAAGCACTCAATCATTCGAAAATCGGTGCTTTTTTTTTCAAAACCTCAAACATATATGCAAAGATTGAAACTCACATTGGGCCCACATTCATGCATAACCAATTTCAATAAACACAATTTTCAAATAGCCATTCGGGTCCTTTCACAAATACAAAACACTCGAGTCAATTTGAAATACAACTTTATACAAAAGTTTGCGGAATATACAATGCAATACAAAAATAGAAAAATGCAATGCAAACGCGAACTGATCCCGACCTCTATCCTTCACTTGAAAGCTGTATGGATACTCCCGTTGGCCTAACGGGGTATTCTTCAAGTCCTGAAAAATATTTGCAAATTTTGGGTGAGTTTTGCAAACTCAGTGAGTGACCATTATCGATGGCTCACCTAGTCACATAACACATAAATTCACATATTGCACATTTCACACTATTTCACATTCACATTTCATATTTAATTCACTCAAACATTCATTTTATGCATATGCCATCTGTATAAGGCTCACGTTCGTTCTTATTGTTGTGACTGCGTGCCTGTCTCTCACATTACAGAATACTGGCCTGTAGGCTCAGTCAGAACAGAATACTGGCCCATAAGGCTCAGTCAGAACAGAATACTGGCCCGTAGACTCAGTCACTTCATATAATCACGGAGCATAGCTCTACGTGGAAGCGCTTCATACAGGCAACACAAGTCACAACGCCTTTATATTTCATGCATTCATGAGATGGAATGCATCACTTACATTGCATGCTCTCATTCAGTCATAATCACTTATCATCGGACCGTAGTCCGGCATTCAACATATAGTTGAGAATTCACACTTAACTTGCATGCAATATCACATTCAAAGTTCACTTAACAAACACTTCAGTGCGCTTAGTTCATCTCATTCATATACAAATAGTACTTCAATATCCAAGTCACATTCACATGCATAATCACTCAATTCTTAACATGAACAAAACAGACAATAAAGTAAGACCATCTAGGTCTACTCACAGTATGCTCCAGATTAGCATTTGTTTTCAATTTCTGGGAACGCCTGAATGCGGACACTTGACCTGCACAACCTATTTATGCAAGACATACATTGTACATTCATCAATAATTGCACAAGTAAAAACATTCATTTATGCGCAGTTGTAATAATGGACTATGTCCAATGCATGCTAAATGACAATCCCGGGTATGTTCTAGAGCACATTTTATGCTCATTCCCATTTCAAAATTCATGTGTGTCTAATTGAACTTAGCTTTACACATCATTTGTGCATAATCTTTCTAATTTCTCCTTTCAATCTTTACCCTTTGCATGAGTCTAACTTATTCATAAGCTTACATCTCAAGAACCCTTGATTACTTTATATCATAACTTAATGTCCAATGAGTGGATCGTGCGGTCTTTTGACATTTTCGAGATATTACTGCACGTGATAGTTTCTGTTTTGTACTTTAGTTACATAGTGGCTCATGAACTGTTTTACTGCTTTTATTAGATTGGTTATGTTGGTATGCTTTATGATTATATAAATTTAACTCTTGACTGTTTGTTGTTGAAAAAGACCTTATGTATGAATTTTTGATACTATTGTTGAGATTGCTTTGAGTGAATTTTAAAGTCTTGAAGTTGTGGCAAAATTTTTGGATGTTATTATAAAAATGTTTTTAAAATTGTTTGCAGATATTTGATTGAGTATTGGGATTTTTAAAATAAAGCCAATTTTTTTTAAAAAGGGAGAGATATTCAGTCAGCCTTGCATAGTCAGATTAAGGATACCATGAGTGTCCTTAGCCCGGGTATGTGGTGGTTATTATGGGTCCGATGTGGTACCAGGTTGTGACAATATGTCCTTGGGGGAATCTAATTCCTTTTTTATGTTTCATTATTAGGCCTTAATGCATCTAAGTCATTATTGTCATTATTGATCACATTTTTTGGATTCTTTAATGCTATACATTTCACTCTTCATCTTTTTCACTATTACCTATGCATTTATCTAACACTTTTTGAACTTCCTTGAGTTTTGAAGAATTTTTCTTCCTTTTTTTTACTTATGATTTCTAAACTTTTAGCTAATTAATCATAAGCCAAATCAATATCAGTATCGCACAATTTAGGGTTAGATGTTACCTCATCATTGTCTATAGTGGTAAATCACATATGAGCTATCTTTTCTTCCAAATTCTTACTTTTGGATTAACTCGTGTTAGCCAAAGTTAATGCTTTAAGTTCTTTCTTGTTATCCTTTTTATCCTTCTTATGGTTTCTCTCATACTTCTTAGTATATTTTACTAGAGGACATTCTAACTTTATATGGCTAGTTTTATTAGTGTTCTAATAATGCTTTATTTGAAAAAACTCATATTAATGCATTAGGATGCTTACTTTGCTCTCTTTCACTTAACTGGTTCCCTTATGTGTAATTTCTAAAGTACGCCAAATTTTGTGAGATGTTTCACACATAGAGGCCCTATTTAATTCATTTCTTCCTGATGCACAAATTAGAATGTGTATGGCCCTACTATTCAAGGAAACTAATATCTTATCTTGATGTTCCCATTCTTCGTTTAATTATCTATAATTTTAATAGGGATAAAGGGACCATTTGACACTGTTTTCCAAAGGTCCACCACTTTCTACCTTTAAAAAGAATCTCATCCTAGTTTTCCAATAAAGATAATCATTTCCATCAAAGAAAGGTACTCTACTAATGCTTTGTCCCTTTTGGTTGAATGAAGATGATGATGATGCTCCTAAATATTCTATCATGATATTTGCTACAGAATTTAATTAAAAATACTCGAATAATATACCCACTCTGATACTTGGTAGTCCCTAATGACACCCAAGAGAGGGGTGGATTGGATGTTTACAAAATTCAACAATTTTCTTAACTAATATAATAAGTATGAGCAAATTTCTTAATGTAAATTAATCAGGTAATTGAATAATGACTAAAAGAGGATAGGGAGAAGAGAGTGTAAACTAATTTATAGCGATTCAGTAGGCAATCCTTGCTTACATCCACTCTCAAGACTCTACTTAGAATTTTACTATAATTCTTGCTTCTAGGTAAAAAAAAACCTTTGTACAATCTTTCTTGATAAATATAAACCCTTCTTACAATATTATTGGTGAAGAGAAATCTTAAACCTACTTAGAACACTCCTAAGTATAATATTCAACACACCAACAAATTATTACGTTTAAAAAATATTCCATTTATTCACTTAGGAACTTAAAATGACTTACTAACATAAATATGACATAATGAAGTTTCAAATAGTTGAAGAACTCTTTGAAGTGTGTATGTACAACATTCAAAACCTTCTTGATATTAAACCATTAAGAAAATACCTATTTTTAATGTTCTAAGACCCAAAAATAGTCATTAGAGGTAAGAACTAGTGGTTACAATGGGTATATATAGTGTACTAGTGGACTAGAATAGTAAACTAGTCGACTAATATGCATTTACAATAGTGGATTCTCTAACTGTTGGACATTATTCAACTAGTACATATATATATATATATATATATATTTAAAAAATGAATAATTAGTATTAACTACAGGGAAAGCTAATATGATATTGCAATGAGTTTAAGGCTATTAAGGCCTTAATAAAGTACAATCCAAATACAAAAATATTACAAAAAGGCAGCTCAAGATCTAATTATAGTTTCCACCTCTGCTTCATGTCTGGTGAAAGAGTGCTCTGAATATTCTTGGAAACAATAGCTAATTTGATCCAATTAATAATCTTGTCTGTAAGATGGTACTTTTCTTCTTCCTTACGTGTAAAGATTTTATTATTTCTCTCCTTCCAAAGCCTAGAGATGGGGGAAGTGAAAGCCACTTTAAGATTTTTTTTACTAAGCTATGGGATGTTTGATTTAATGAAAAAGCCCACACGATTAAAGCGCTGTCTAAGGCAATGGAATTGGGACCACTTTGGGGATGTATGGCTCAATATGGAAGTAGCAGAAAAAAGATATAAAGAAGTGGAAGATTCTTTTGATGAAAAATCCAACCAATGAAGCTCAACATTCAGATGTAGAAAGCACATACTAAATACATGAAGACATTATTTGAAGAAGCTTTTTGGAAACAAAAATCTAGAATAAGATGGCTCAAAGAAGGAGAATTTAATACAAAACTTTTCCATGCCTATATAGCAACTAGAAATGCACGGTTATGCATTAATAAACTCAAAAATGATGGAGTAAGGCTGGAAACTCAAGAGCAGTTGACTAGGGAAGCTACCAGAATTGTTACACAACTGTTAACATCAGAAGTGCAAGTGGATATCCAACATGTCTAAACCTTTTTGGAATGGAGAAAAAAATTGATTTCAAATGATGACAATGCATTGTTATTAAAACCTATCAATTTGAAGGAAGTAAAGGATGGTGTCTTTGATCTTAATCCTAATAGTGTAGCTATTTTTGATGGTTTCTTTGGATTTTATTTCGACATTGCTGGGATATTGTTGCTTCGAATATGTATATAGAAGTTCAATAATTTATCTTGGGAGTACCTATCTCGTATGGAATGGGAATAATAATAATAATGTTACTTCCAAAGAAAGATAATCCTTCCGTGTTTTCTAATTTTTTCCCTATTAGCCTATGCAGTTTCGCCAATAAAATACTATCCAAGGTTTTGGTTGAGTGATTAAAGCCTTTATTACCTAAATTAATTTCTGGTGAACAAACAACACTTTTTTTGGCAGAGAAAAAAAGATAATCTGTTGTTAGCATAAGAAATCATTCAATTCATTGATAGAAAAACAGGAGGTCATAACGTGGTTTTTAAACTAGATATGATGAAGGCCTTTGATAGATTTTCATGGTTCTTCTTGGAAAAACTACTAAGGAAGTTGATGATCATTTCAGTAACTTGATTTTAAATAACTTGAAATGAGCTTGGTTTTCATTTTTTATCAATGGACAAGCTACTTGTAACACCTTCCATAGGAGGATATACAGATGCCACACAAAATAAGCCTAAAACAAACCAAGACATTCTAACATTCCCTAGAAAACAAGGCAAACATACATCACATTGCATGTCGTTGAGTTATAAACAAGACACAATGTACAAATTGTATTTATCAAATCCATGCCTTAAAATCAAACCCATCCTATGTTATGGTTATTACAGGCCATTTTCACAAGCTACAAAAAAATGTCTCATAATATTGAATACAACTCAAAGCTTATGTTGGATCGGAAAATGAAAGCATGCTATATTTGGAGAACCGGTAGATTTCAAAATTTTTTAGAAATCATATTTGCAGCGGAAGCAATATATCCAAATCATCATGCCAATCCATACATGATATGGTATAAGGA
>JAOSBK010020096.1:0-12433 GCA_027568895.1 Erythroxylum shatona | reverse complement strand
CAGATTACATTTTCAAGGCAAATCAACATGTAATTAATAAGGGTATATCAAACATTTCATTAGCTTTCTTAATAAGTGTGCATTTCTCTAAAACGACACTTATTTTGAATAGAAAGAAATAGTTAACTAACAGAGATGTTATTTTCGAAATTGATACTTTCGAGTAAAGTATATAAGTCTTATTATCATTTGATAAAGCAAGGTGAACGAAATGAATAAGAAAGAGTGAAAAACTACTTCAAGGAGAGTCTATCAGTGGAGGAAGATGCAATCACTAAATTCAGGGTTTGGGTTTGGTTGTATATGCGTAAGCACAAAAGTTACATTGACTTTGAAGGCCTTGGAAGCGTGCTGATTCTCGAGGCGCTTGGCTTTTTGTGGTTGATTTTAAGATTGATAGATTAACTTGGAATCGGAGATTTTGAGTTCTAAGTATATATATTGAATTTTACAAAATCGGGATGGAATCCAATCCGACGCAACAGAATAATAATGAAACATTTTTACATTTAATTTTTCAAAGACTTAAAAATAATTAAAATTTTATAAAAATGATTAATGCAAAATTTATATCAAAACAGTAATCATAATTTGTATGCTATTATGACGTAATAGTGTTCCTCAAATTGTTTTAGAAATTGGTTTATTTTAATCACCATTATCGCAAAAGTTTTCGATATTTAACAGTATCCACAATACGAGCTGAGAGAATTCTACAACCATTGTAAAGAGAGCCGGACAAGGAGTGATAGTTCATTTAAAGCTTAAACATATTCATAATAAGTTTTTAGACATTTTAGTAATTTAATTAAAATTAATTTCTAATTTAAATTAAACTTTAATTATAATACCAATTATGCCGAAATAAGATCTATTATCTCACATCGATCCTTATTTATTAAATATTTCACATTTAATCATAAAATTTCTCAAACTTTACAAACAAGTCTAGCCTGATTAAAACCACTTTTTTTTCTTCAACTCTATGTGTTCCATTATATAAATTATAATCATAAATCATATTTATGTCTTTAATTATCTAATTAAACAATCTATATCCATAAATTAAGAATGACATCTAGTAACGCATCATGACGACTCAAATATTTAAGAAAGTCAAAGTAGTTTTGATTAATTTTTTCGTGTATAATTTTTCTATATAATTCAACCATTTTATTATATAATATTCTGATTAGACATATAGAGCATGAAATTAATGTTTACTATGTTTGAATCCAATCATATTAGTTATCCACTATCAGCAACTGATTCAATTAATAATATTTGTAAACTATTTTATAATGTGTCATTCTACCTTGATTAAGGATTTTTCGAATTAATAAATTGAGAACAAAGGAACATGCTCTTTAATTATTTTAAGGTGATAAATTTTATATTGATCACTTACCAACCTCCATATAGTTCATGCTACATCCAATAACTACCAACTGAGCTATCATTAACTAAAACATGTCATAAGTAGTATATATCACAATATAACAATTTCTATACAAGATAAATTTAAAGATTTCAATTTAAATGATCACTTGTACAATCATCATAATGAGAGTTTTCATTGATATATAAGTAATATTTCAAATAAAATATTTATCATATGAGGTCAATAAATAAACTTGTTCTCTAGCAAGTTCCTGCGCATTTGTTTAAGTATCTTTATATATTAGTCAATGAGATCAACTACATCGTTTATAAGGAAAAATATAACATATGCTATTTTTTATGTTTTATTAATGTCCGGTCTTAATAAAGCAATAATTAGGAACAATTTAGGAATAACACATAAATGCAATATGAATTTCATAATTATAAACTCATCATAATTTTATTTACAATATATATTTATCCCATAAATTTTATCATATATATATGAATATGTATAAAATAAAAAATGTCTCTAAATTATTTTTCACTTAACTACAACAAATAGTTTGACCGTAGAACATAAACCAATACTATACGAGATCCTTGAAAATTTTACTTCACTCAATTGAGAACTTTGTGAAAAATATCATAAGAAAAGCTTGTAAAACGTTTCCTTAGATATCGCCCTTGTGCAAAAATCACTAAAACAATGTAATTCTTAATCCTTTTAACCAAAGGTAACAAATTAACTTGGATTCAATTCGGTTTAAAATCAATAGAATTCAATTTAGTTTGATTGGATTTAAGTTCAATCAATTATAGTAAATTAGTTCAAATTTTGACTAGTATTCTAATTATCATACCGTTCCAATTGGTACTAACTAAAAAACAGTACGAAACTCAATAATTTGATATTAGCAGTTAGTATCGGCCAGTAACAGTAATTTTGCCTGGTACTAGCCGGTATTGTAAAATTTAAAAAATTGAGGGTGTGACTAGAAGAACAACCATGTGCTAGAGTTACTCCATGTTAGAAGGAAGCAAGCAACTTGCAAGATAAAATTTAATCGAGTTTCAGTTGTATTTATAATCATGTTTAAATTTTATAATTTTATTTAAATTATTAAATTATTAAAAATTTTAGCTAAAAATTTAAACTTAACAAAATATTTTGTATTGTAATCTTTTAGATATTTGTTATTATTCTTAATTTTATATTTGTATGATGATTAAATGATTTTTCATATTAATTACAATTATTATTTATATGTAAAATATGTAGAAAACAATATTAATATAAATAAATAAATTGTTGTTATTTTAAATCTATATTATTATAATTTTTGAGACATGATTGATATAAAATTATAAATTATACAGTATAATATATTGAATGACTATTTTGCAATTTTAAAAAATTTAAGGACTATTTTATAAATTTAAAAAATTATCTAAAATCGTACTCGATATTGACCAATACCAGTACAATGTTATACTATAATCAAATCTGGTATTGTTAAAGGGATAAAAGGATTTTACATGCTTCCACAGTACAAAGCCAACCCTAAAAATCTAATAACCCACGGGTCATGGACGATCCATGACCAACCCACACCCACAACCCAAATACCCAACAGAACACGTGCCCTGTCACTTTCAGCCACACCTGCACCTTCTCATTTCTCCAGCACTGTACAGATCTGCAATTGTCATTCACAGCTGTCCTTTCTGTTACACAGGACAGAGCAACAACCAATAGTTTTCTTTCAAGCATTAGTATAAAAGCACAAGCAATGTACATATTATGTTTATGATGAAATAAGAAATTTCTTCTTCAAATATCACTTCCTTTCATGGTATCAGAGCCAAAGGGCTGATCTATTTTACCCTCCCTACCTACCTACCCACCAAAATGTCAAACATGGCAGATAGCAGTGACAACCCTGATCTAGAAAAATATTCCATAATCAATACCGAAAACCCTGGAGTTATCCTAGTCGCCACCCTCTTCAATGGCAACAACTACCTAACTTGGAGCAAATTGATGATGATTGCTCTATGTGCAAAGGACAAATTATCCTTCATTGATGGAACTTGCGTGCAACCAATGGAAGACAGAAACTTGCTTACCAGATGGAAGAGGGCATATTCCATGGTCAAGTCTTAGATACTCAACTCTATGACCAAGGAACTAGGCGATGCATTCCTGTCATTCTCTACAGCAAGGGAACTTTGGGAAGAGCTGAGGGAGTGGTTTGGTGAGGCTAACAGACCACTCCTGTATCAAATAGAGAGGGAAATCAGTAACCTTAAACAAGGTAATCTCACCATTTTCGCGTATTATACCAAATTAAACAAACTCTGGGACGATCTAGCTAGCTTGAGCCCGATACTCACATGCATTTGTGAGATTGCTAAAGCTATTAATACCAAGGAGAATACACACAGATTGGTGCGGTTTTTGATGGGCCTAAATGAAGACTATGAACATGTTGTGAATGAAGTTATGCTGATGGAGCCACTGCCTAAGGTAAATAGGGCCTTTGCCATGATGCAAATCGTGGAGAGGCAAAAAACAGTGAGTGCTAGCACCGACAGTAACATGAATGTTGCTATGATGGTGAGACGATGAGAGTTCTAAAGATCCAAATTGATAATGGGAGAGAGTTCATAAACCGTGAGTGCAAGAAATACTTTGCAGAAATGGGAATTGGGCACCAAAAGAGTTGCTCATACACCCCACAATAGAATGGGGTAGTTGAAATAAAACACAAACATCTATTACAGATAACTAGGGCTTTATTGTTCACAGCAAACCTACCTAAACATTATTGGGGAGAGGCCCTTCTCACTGCTACCTATCTCTTGAATAGGATACCCACCAAAATTCTACAATGGAAAACGCCCTATGAAAGACTGAATCAAAAAAGCCTAACCTATGATCATCTAAAGACTTTCAGGTGCCTATGTTTTGCTCTAGATAAAACACCAACTAGGACTAAGCTAGACCCTAGATCCCTGAAGTGTGTTTTCCTTAGGTGCATGCCAGATTATAAAGCTTACAGAGTTATGGATCTTGAGACAAAACATGTATTCAGCTCAAGGGATGTAACCTTCTATGAAAGCACTTTCCCTTATGCCAATTCACAAACCAAACCCGAAAAGGAACCACAACCATTATTCCCTCTCAACACCACAGACAATGACACAGAAACACTAAGTGATATGCCAGGGACATCAAGCATGCAACAGATTGAAACCATACCAGAAATCACAGAAACTTCATCACAATCAGAAGAATCAACAAGCCAAAATACTATCCCAACCAGTCATTTAAGGAGAAGCCTAAGGACCCACACCACCCCAAAATACCTTAATGATTATGTCCACCAAGCCTTGGCTCATCACTCCACTTCTGCCCTTGATTGTTCCAACATTGTTGTGAGAGTTCTTGGTCTTGCAGGAACCCAAGAAGACAAGGAAGTTCCACATCAAATTACATACAGCCCAAGCTACAAGGAATTCATAGGTAATGTAAGTGCTATATTTGAACCTCTATCATATGAGACTGCATGCAGATCAGCAGAATGGGTAGACTCCATGAACATGCAATTACAAGCCTTAGAGGAAAATCAGACATGGGTTTTAACAAAGCTACCCGAGGGGAAGAGGGCTATAACATCCAAATGGGTATACAGGGTGAAGTACAACCAAAATGGCTCTGTTGACAAGCTAAAGTCGCGACAGGTAGCTAAGGGCTTCAACCAAAGGGAAGGAATAGACTACTCAGAAGTCTACCCCCTCGTAACCAGGATTGTCACATTCCAAACTTTCCTAGCTATAGCCACAGCCAAACAATGGCCCATCCTATAATGTGACATCAATGATGCATATTTACACGGGCAACTAGAATAGGAACTCTATATATTACCCCCATAAGGCTACAGCCAAGGAAGGAGAACTCTGTAGGTTACTAAAGTCCATCTATGGACTTAAACAGGTAGGCAGACAATGGCATAAGGAACTCACCACAAAGTTAAAAGGATTGGGCTTTGACAAGGTAGAGTCCAATTATTGTCTATACACTAAGGGTCAGGACAACAATTTTGCAACCATTCTAATCTACATGGATGATATCCTCATCACTAGAGAATATGAGGGACATTTGATACATATTAAACAAACACTACACAGAGAATTCACAATAAAAGATTTGGGATATGTCAAGTTCTTCTTAGGGGTCGAAATAGCAAGATCAATAGAGGGAACAATCCTTAATCAAGGCAAATATGTAAGAGACGTACTACAAGAAACTGACCTACTCAACTGTAAAGCCTCCAACACACCCATAGCGCCAGGAAGTAAACTCACCATGGACGAAGGTGAACTGTTCAGACATCCAAAACTATACAGGAGGATCGTGGGGAGGCTTCAATACTTAAGCTTCACACGACTCGACCTCACCTATGTCACACAGCAACTAAGTCAATTTATGCAAACACCAAGGGAAAGCCATTGGAAGACTGTGAAACATGTCCTAAAATACCTCAAAAGAACCCAAAACTAGGGCTTGTTCTACGCGACAAAATCAGATCTACAACTTACATCATACTCGGACTCGGATTGGGTAAGTTGTGTCTTCAGTCGACGCTCCCTAACCGGGTTCTGTATCTTCCTCGGCAAATCGCCCATATCCTGAAAAACAAAAAAACAAATTACCATCAGCTGGTCATTTGCGGAATCAGAATATCGCAACCTCACTTCGACCACATGCGAACTAAAGTAGATCGTCCAACTACTAAAGTATTTTTGGGTAGAAATCAGAACCAGCATACCTTTGTTGTGCGATAGCCAGGCGACGATTCACATCTCCAAGAACCCCGTCTTCCACGAGAGGACAAAGCACCTGGAGATCGATCTCCACCTCGTACGCGATGCAGTAACCTCGGGGTTCCTAAATCTCAAGCACACACTAAGCGAAGATCAGCTCGTAGATCTTCTTACAAAACCTGCGTTCGCAACGTTAATCTCTAAGTTTGAATCCCTCCGTCTCTCAGGGTCTCCGACTTGAAAGGGGCGTGTTAAAGGGATAAAAGGATTTTACATGCTTCCACAGGACAAAGCCAACCCTAAAAATCTAATAACCCTTGGGTCATGGATGATCCATGACCGACCCACACCCACAACCCAAATACCCAACAGAACACATGCCCTGTCACTTTTAGCCACACCTGCACCTTCTCATTTCTCCAGCACTGTACAGACCTGCAATTGCCATTCACAGTTGTCCTTTCTGTTACACAGGACAGAGTAACAGCCAATAGTTTTCTTTCAAGCATTAGTATCAAAGCACAAGCAATGTACATATTACGTTTATGATGATATAAGAAATTTCTTCATCAAATATCATTTTCTTTCAGGTACGATATTCATAATATTTATTTTAACTTGAAGTTAAAGGGTTGAATCAACTTTGATCGAATTCAAACTCAAAGTTGAAAATACTATTTAAATTAAATTTGAACGTAAGAAGCCCTAAATTCAGTTTAATCTATTATGAGCCCTAATTTCAATTAACTTATCAACCTATAATTTAATATAAAAAACCATTTTCTATCGTATTATCTGATCCAAAGTTATAATTCATGAACTTGCATTCAAAAGGTAGAATCGCCCATCCTAGACGCCCTCACACCCCAGCCCGACAGAGTAGTGAGAGGGTAAATCAGGATTTGATTTCATTTTTAGTTTCTCGGAAAAGCGGTTCAGTGCTTGGTGCGCACAAAGAGCCACCACATTGGTTGAACTCTTACTCTACCGCTGTCGGGACTCAAACCTAAAACCTTACACTTAACTTCCTTTCTAATAACCAATTGAGCTATCAGTGTGGGCATCATTCATGAACTTGTTTGTACTCTTCATAGATGCACTTTACCCTTTGATATTATGGATCAAATATATATTTTCATCTTATTCATGAAAGAAACTAATTGACCCTTTGATGATTGTTTACACCAATCATGATTATACAACTAAGAATTATGTTTCTAATTACACAATTTGTTCTAGGTTGTCGTACTCAAAGAGAATGAGAGAGTTATGAAATCAATTAGAACCAATGAAGGGTACAAGGAAAGGACAAAGATAAAGAAAGTACGGCAACTTGATCTTTGAATTGGGCTTGATATTGGGCTTAGCCTGTTCAATCTAGCTCTATTTAAATCTCAAAAAATTGTTTAAAAAATGACATCACTAGTTAAATTTTTAATTAAAAATGGGATCAAATTGGGCCCAATTAAACCGAGCTTATCTTCAGCCCATTGCCATTCCTAAATTCCACACGTCTACATTTTGTACGTCACATGTCAGCCAAACTGTTTAACACGTCCTGCTGAACGAAACTATAATCGATTTAACATTATCCTGCCATTCCTTCAGCTCATGCCCAGAAGAGCCAACAACTTTGCTAGTTACCACCCATCTTTTCTCCTGGACTAGCAACTTCTTCAGATACAGAAGCAAATCCTGAGATATTGGAACTTGAAATTGGACCCACCTAGCAAACCAAGCACAAGAAGTATACTTGTCCCAGGAAAGGTGTTAGAATAGTATCCCCTCGAGAAGTAGTAGACACACAATCTGCCATTGATGCTATAGATTTTTCGATTTGCTTCCATTTACTTCCAAAGTTCTGTCTTGTCATTTGATTTGTAGTGTGAACTTTTATCTTTATTCTCAGTGGAAACCAATGTAGATAATCTTAGGTAGGGACATGAATGTGATCCAATCATGGTCCCCAGATATTCCCAAGTTGTAGTGAAGGCAGTGCAGTAGTCAAGCTTTGAAAGCGAATGAATAATCACAGGCTAGGACATAAGATGAGCACATGAAGAAAAAAACAATTAACTTTTAATTCCACTATATTGGAGTAGTTAAACAACAAATCTTTGTACAGAAATTTGACAAAGAAGTGAACACAAACAAGATTCTAAATTGTTTATAGAAACAATTGATAAAGCATATCGTTCTGTGGAGTCGGGAGGGTCTCGATCAGGGTAATTGGGATGCCTTTCTGGCATAGAGCTGTGTCGATCAGTTCAGGACTGTGTGAGACTAAGAAGAGCAACAACCAGACTTCTGGTTAACCTGCTGTCCGCGTATCTGCACAGTCGGTGGTCTTGCATTGTTTGACGCAGGTTGATGGGCCATCCTGCACAGGTATACGCAGTTGACCATAAGTGATCTACACAATGCAGAACTAACCTAAACATGACAGCCTGATAACTAAAACAGTAGGGAATTACAGCATCTTCTCAATACTTCCTATAATGTGGAAAACCTCAGCAAACAAGTATTCCATATATACTTCTCGAAAAAAAATTGTGGTTGGTTAAGGAGGAGAAGGGGAAGGGAGTGAGTATTTTATGCATTACAATATGTACCTATTCTTGATATCAGCAGCCATTGCCATAAAAGCCTCTTCTACGTTGGTAGCACTTTTTGCACTTGTCTCCATGAACGGAATCCCAATTTCATCCGCAAAATCCTGTTGAAACCCCGACAATTATTAGCATATAAAACTCATGTAAACCGAACAGTTTAGTTAAACCAAACATAGTAAGAGGGTTGTACCTTTGCTGTTTCATAAGAAACAACTCTGTTAGATGTGAGATCACACTTGTTCCCAACCAGCAGCTTGTTCACACTTTCACTGGCATAACGGTCAATCTCACTCAACCATTGCTTCACATTGTTGAAGCTCTCTTGGTCCGTCACGTCATAGACTATCTGCAATCATGCGAAGACAATAACAAGATAACCGTGGAAAGCATGAAAATTGAAAAGCCTTCTTTAAATAGAAACGAGAGAAGAACTCACTATGATGCCATGTGCCCCACGGTAATAACTACTAGTGATTGTCCTGAAACGTTCTTGTCCTGCGGTGTCCCACTAAGGCAATGGAGAAAACAAGAAACAACATTAATCACAGGATGATTGCCATATCTAGGAACATAAGCCAAATATGATATAACAGTAACAGTCTACAGATGCTAAAAAACAGCACACCAGCTCAAGTTCAACACATAAAACTAGTTAAGCCACAATCCAGAAAACAAAAATAGGAAATTAAATCTTACAATTTGAAGTTTAATGGTTTTGCCATCCTGCTCCACAGTACGGATTTTCTACAAGCAGCAAATCAAATGGAATCAGAAACATAAGCAAATCAAAGCAATGTTGATAAAACAATACATAAAGCAACACCCTCCAGACTCCAGAGGCTTACAAAGTCCACCCCGATTGTGCTGATATAACTCTCCAGATACGAATCGTCCTGCACAAGTGACAAAAACCACAATAAGAATACATGCACAACTGGAAGACTACACACGAATATATAAATCCAAGCACAGGAAATTCACCAAAAAGAAATGCATATTAAGTTCTTCCAATCTCCTTTTCTAACGAAAGAAAAGAAAATTTGAAGGAAAGAGGGTTAGCATAATACAGCGAATCTCAGGAGAAGACATGATTTCCCAACTCCAGAGTCCCCAATCAGCAAAAGTTTGAATAAATAGTCACTGCACCGCCAAAAAAAATAACAAATAAACAAAATGCGCTTGTATCGTCAAAAAGAAACCAACCCCACAATCCAAAATCACAGATCGAAGAAAATCACTAGAAACAGATCTGAACGGGAAAAAAAAATCAAATTACCAGTGAAAAACTGGATTTAAGAACACTAAGATACAAGGTAGTAATACTTACTACTCAGGATTCATGACGATGAACTAGACTAAGATCGGACCTTTCGGGGGTGGAATCGAACAGTAATTGAGGGTTATGTAGATCAGGGGATTTTACAACAGCGACGATGTCGAAAAAGCGGAGGTAAGTTAAATTGGAGACAACACGACACCGACAAGTTCAGGTGTGATAACTCAGTGTTCTGTGCTCGCCGAAACTTTGTCATATGTGTTTCTAGATCCTTTTCTTCCTTTTTTTTTTACATGGGAGAAAATAACTAAAAAAATAAAACACCCGCAACCCCTCACACCCCCTAATGTAGGGTGCGGGTATATATCGTTTCGTTCATATTATGATAGAGAACATCTTGAATGGATATCAGAGGCTTCTGAAGATAATGTAGTCCGGGCCTTGTTCTCATGGCTATGAAGCAATCCTCGAATACCTGCCATCAAAAGAAAAGCATCAGACATAACGCAGTGGAAAGAGGATAGAATATTAATAATTTCTAGCGAGTCCACTTCGACTACCATCTGACGATACTCTCGATCCCATGCCAGGGAGAGACCTGATTGGACCCCTCATAATTCTGCCTCCAATAGTACTCCCACTCCAAAATTCAGGAGAAAATCGCCACACCAGTGACTTTGGCTAGACCTCAGGAGACCTCCAGCTGCAGCTCGATTAGAACCTGGGTTAATTGCTCTATCCGTGTTGAGTTTGACCCACCTTTTCAGCGGTTTGTTCCAGCTCACAAGAGTACCCAAAGGTATACCTTGCATCAGGAAGACTCGATTTTCCACCATAGTGACTCTGAATATCCAACCAACATAATCCATGACTAGACGAGTACCCTCCATTGGTCAAACAAAGTCGGGTTAAAGATGCTGTTGTTTCGCTATTTCCATAAAAACCAACAGGTGACTCCAAAGATAATTGCCCAATCTATTTGATTGAACTGAGTATGAGATCGAAGGTGGCTGATAACTTACATTACCTCATCTTGTTGGAAGAAAGCCATGTCTATTAATTCAGAAGTTCTTGACCACAATAATGGCAGCTGCTGTTCGTTGTCAAATGACGCACCACCCGTTGTTGATTAATTAATAGCCTCCCCTTTATTATCAGCCAAAGGAAGCATCATATCTGCTAGGGTCCTGCCCATTTCTATATGATCTCCTAAATCCTGCAGGACGTGTCCATATTGGGTTGTTCAATGAGGGCATAAGCTAAAGCCACTGTGAATTTCCTGGGATAAGTGAGACCCCATAGCAATTGATCCTCCGCTTGGTCATTGAGATGAGGCCATATAGATGCAATCAACATACAAACTGTGGAGGGGAGGTAATGTTGGAAAAGATTCCATTGTCGATCTCCTTCTGGACTTTTGTAGTCAGACATCGTGTCATCTTGTACGCTTTCCGGAGCTTAGGAGGTGGCCATTAAATATAGTAGTCCCAGATCCTTGACCTAATTATCACACCAGAAGAGGATGCGTCGTCCGTCACCCAGTTTCCAGTTAGCGCCTTGGTGCACAAAGTGCCAAGTTGCGGCTAGCTCCCTCCAAAAAGTCGAAGGCCCTGATTTAGCCAATGTCAGGGGAGGTGATGAACATCTAATTTGTATTTGGCTCGCAGGAGCCGAACCCATAAGGCATTGGGTTTTGTAAGTAAATCCCATCCTAGTTTAGTGAAGAACGCATCATTGGAAGATCTAATGCGCCTCACACTCAGACCCCCTGTTTTTTTAGGGGCACACACTGCATCCCAGTTGACAAGATGTATCTTCTGTTGCCCATCATGCGACACCTAGATGAAGTTCCACATTAATTTTTCCAAATCATCGCAAAGTTGATGGGGCAGCCGAACCATTTGCATTGTAAAAATAAGAAGGGCCGAAATTACCGATCAGGTTAACGTAACCCGACCCGCTAAAGAGAGCGTCCTAGATTTCCAACCTCTAGTTTCTTATGGGCTTTGTCCAATATGTACTGGTAGGCATGTTTGGAGGTTCGTTTATAGATCAAAGGGATACTTAGATATTTATCAAGATTGTTCGTACTGTGAACATCCAATGCTTGGCTGATCCTCCGCGCCGAGTCACGAGGGACATTCTTGGAAAAGAACACCCGAGATTTATCTGTGTTAATACGCTAACTCGAAGCTTTACAGAAAACATCTAGCGTCTGAGAAATCAATTGCATTTGAGCATCTGTAGCTTTTGCAAAGAGAATGAGGTCGCCTGCAAAGAACAACTAAGAAACTGGAGGTCCCATAGAGCCAGTGCCGGCCCTGGGCAGGGG
>JAOSBK010020076.1:0-12433 GCA_027568895.1 Erythroxylum shatona | reverse complement strand
TTGTCGGTAGTGCTCTCTTACCGTAGGATATGTGCCGGGATGACCTACGGGTGTCTCGGTGGATATTTTACGGTAAGAGGGTGCTACACATTATTTCTTCTCTATCAACTTTATCTTGTTCTAGTTATTTCCTCATTTCTAAGCATTCAATTTCTCTTGTTCTCATTCTATCCTTTTTAACTTCTACTTTTTAGTTCATCTCATCTTCCAATACATCCTTGATGGATGGAAAATACTCATTAGGAACTTTGTACAAAGCTTCACTCGCCATGTTATTTTCTTTCATGCTAAATGCTTCACACCCCTTCCAAAAAGTTTATTATGTCTAGACCTTATCACTCCCATATTAGTAACAACTTCATCAAGCTTTTAACTATCATTTTCCTTTTGCAATTCTTCAATGCAAGCCTACAAAAAAAATTTTGCAATCACGTTAGTAAATGTAAGTGTCATTTATGATTTAACAAATCTAATATAATTCTAGTTATACTAGAGATAACTCATTTTGACAAAAAGAACAAATCAACAATATAAAAACCAAATGAAATGGAATCATAAACAAATGAAATAAGAAATAAATTTAGACATCTCAATAAAAGTAGCAACAAAGTAGAAGTTATTACAAGACCAACATTACTCACAATTTTCTCCTTTATAGCTTCATTAGATTGTTTGTACACTTTTCCAAGCTTTCTTTTATAAGTTGCAATAAATTTTTCATCATTAGAGAGTGGACTTTTATCATCTCTTTCATTTTGACATCCATGGAAAAAATTGTTAAACTTCTTGAAAGATTATAACTCATTGAAGAACTTACCAACTTAGAATAAATACTTACAAAGCTCTTAGGACTAGCAGTGTGCATTTCAATTTTTTGTTTTCTATTTTGAATATTTTTTTAGCAATTTGCTACAAATTAAAGCATTATATTAATTAGATGTCAAGTAATTAATTTGTAAATAGTACTAATAATTATCATAACTTAACATTTGGGTGGTTCCAATAAGAAATGAGTTCCTTAAAGACTTCTTTGCTTATATAGTTGGGTCGATTGGCCATTCTTTTTACATTTGTGGTATATTGTTTGAAATGTTTTTGCTTTACTCTAGACTTGTAACTTCTTCATGCATCTCCAATAGTTTTCAAAGTCTATTATTTACCTTTTAATGGTATAATATATCTCTTCTACAATGATATAAATATTTAAATTTCATAAATCAAAGTTGAAGGATCATTAAGATAATGAATTCTTACATTAACATATTCCCAAATAGATTCTTTGGGATTCTTTCACCAATTGACATAGTGTAAAGGTGTAAGATTTCATTTACGAGCTATAGTTCCGAAGAAAAGTGTGAATTTAGTCAGCATCTTCTCATTATGATCACAATTTTAATTAAGTCACCAAGAAAAAACCTTTACAAAATTCTTCCCTCAAATAAGCTCTCAACTATGTTCTTATCTATTAGGAAGTGTAGAAAGGTTAAAATTACTAGATTACAGAAGCAAAAATAAGATAAATTGGTTCTCTTTCATAATCTTATTAAAATTATTAAAATGTAGAAGCAACAGTAAGATATATCGGTTCTCTTTTATAATCTTATCTTCTTTCCACCTTAATTACTCTAAGCACAAATGATTAAAATAATCGGTTCTCCAATTTCAAAGGAACTGGTGCTCAAGGAACTTATTTAGACTTTCCATATAAGTAAAGCAGTAGAACCACACATAATCAACAAAACAAGTTGTAGTTCACACATTACTATCTATCTTATTGTGCAAATAAAGAAGGGTGATTAAGTCATACATTATTCACATGAAACAAAAAAATTTGGCTCTATATTACAAGTTAGAACCAAAATGCAAACTGAAATTTTGTTGGAGTTATGTAAATATAATGCCCTTAAAAGCAAGTGTATTTACTTATAACTTAATTTTCTTCCAGTTACTTTTTGTAATGAAAACATTTATTATTAATAAAACAAAAGAGTTTTTTTTATTTGTATGAGTATAATATAACTAGTTATAAGGTACCAAGAATCTTTTGTAAGTAATATGCATATATATGGAGATGTATGGGAAACATGTATATTATTATAATCTAAATTAATTGATTCACAATTAACTAATCAAGTTGCTCGCTTGATTATAGTTTACACTATAGTGTTGCTATTTATCTACATGCAAATAAAGGAGTTTACTTTAAGAGAATGATGAGTTTCATATCATGATAGTATTTGACTATTGATAATGATGCTATTAAATGAATCTAGAATCACATATGTTTTTAAAGAATAAAGTAGGTCATTATTTTCATCTTAAGATATACAGCTTAGCATTCTTTTATTACGAACTACAATCTTGATGAGTGGTAAACTCATATGTGTTTCATTATAATTCTTGATATGATCAGAATAAATTTTTACAGAGTATCAATCTAGTGTCTGCATGTTGAAATTATTAATTGAAACATATATCAGGGAACATTCACTCAAATAAAGAGTTTATAATGATATCATTACTTTTAGATGTTTTATAGAGATTGGTGATTAAATTGATGCCAGTAGTTTGATGGATTAGCTACCCATCAAATCTTAACACCACTATGAGATCTTATGTATTAATTACCATATAGAGTAAAATTGGAGATCTAGAAGGAAAAACCAACACAAGGGCAGAACAATAATTTTAACCTTTATTGTGTGGATGACTATAATATGGTTCATAATAGAATTTGCAATTGGACATCTAATTAAAAACTTGTATTCTCGTAATATTTAGTAATTCAAGAGTTCAACTAATTTTCTTTAGTGGAATGACATTTGGTTAATAAGCTGGAATTAATTCTAATGAGATTAAATTAATTTCTAGCTTATGTTTGTTTGTAGGATATCCTAAGGGAACTTAAGAGTACTATTTTTACAGTCCTCAGGATAGGAAGGTATTTATATCGACAAATGTGACCTTCTTAGAGGAAGAATTTGTGAGAAATCATAAAGGAAGAAGTGAAGTAGTACTAAAGGAGTTAGTTATTTCATCCAATTCAAGAGTTGATATGGATATAATAGAACAAGATGTCGAAATGGATTCATTAGTTGAATCAAAAGTGCAACCTGAATATCAAGTAGTGCCTAGACGTAGTGGGAGTGTTGTGAGACAGCCAGATAGGTATCTAGGTCTAGCAGAAGGCTTTATTGCCATCTCAGACTAAGTAGAAACGGATCTCATTATGTATACATAGGCTGTTAATGATGTTGATGTAAAAAAATGGTTCAAGGCGATGGAATCGAAAATAGATTCCATATACACCATTGAAGTCTGGATCTTTATATATTTACCACCAGATGTAAAATCCATTGGGTGTAAATGGATCTACAAAAGGAAAAGAGGATAAGATGGAAAGGTAGAGACCTTTAAAGCTAGATTTGTAGCTAAGGGTTATACTCAAAAGGAGGGTATAGACTATGAGCAGACTTTTTCTTCGGTTGCCATACTTAAGTCCATCAGAATTCTTTTGACCATAGCAACCTATTTTAATTATGAAATAAGGAAAATGGATGTCAATACTACATTTCTTAATGGAGATTTTGAGGAGACCATTTATATGGCCCAACTAGAAGGATTCATTGAGCCAGGTAATGAGCATAAATATGTAAGTTGCAAAGGTCCATATATGGATTTAAGCAAGCATCTAGGTCTTGAAACATTAGGTTTGATAAGTCTATCAAAACCTATGGGTTTATACAAAACCTAGATGAGCCTTGTGTCAATAAAAGGATACAAGATGGAAAGATTATTTTTCTAATCCTGTATGTTGATGGCATTCTGCTCATTAGGAATGATGTGGGAATGTTATCTACAGTTAAAGGATGGCTAAATGAACAATTTTCAATGAAGGATTTAGGAGAGACTAACTATGTTCTAGGGATCAAACTTATAGGGGATCGTAAGAACAAATAGATAGCCTTGTCTTAATTAACCGACATTGAGAATACACTCAATAAGTTTGCCATGCAAGATTCCAAGAGGGGTTTCACACCTACTAGACATGGAATCAAACTTTCAAAGGAACAAGCACCTAAAACCTAAGAGCAGGTTGAACATATGCATAACATTACGTATGCTTCGACAGTTAAAAGTTTAATGTATGAAATGCTTTGCACTAAACCGAATATTTGTTACGTAGTAGGATTGGTAAGCAGAATTCAGTGCAATCTAGGAATAGAACATTGGATTACAGTTAAGTGTATACTGAAGTATCTTCGTAGGACAAAAAACTTAATGCTTGTTTACTCTGGAAGTAATCTGATTCCGATGGGATATACGGATTCCAATTTCCAATCAGATGTTAATTCACGGGAATTAACTTTTGGTTCTATATTTGTTTTAGGAGGTAGAACTATAGTCTGGAGGAGTATCAAGCAATCTTGTGTTGCTGATTCAATTATAGAGGTTGACTATATTGCTGCTTATGAAGCAGCAAAAGAAGCAGTCTAGCTTTACGAGTTCCTAAATGATTTGGAGTTGGTTCTTAAGGCAAAAAAGGCCATTACACTATATTGTGATAATAGTGGGAAAACGGCTAATTCTAAAGAACCTTGAAATCATAAAGTTGCCAAACACATTGAGCTAAAGTGCCATCTCATAAGGGAGACGATACAACGTGGAGACGTGAATATGGTAAAGATTCGCACATAGCAAAACCTTACTGATCCGTTGACAAAGACATTGTCTTAAAAGAGCTTTAAGGGTCACCTAAAAGGGATGAGAATGAGGGATATGTCATACTTGCTTTAAGACAAGTGGGAGATTGTTCGAGTTATGTAAATATAGTGCTATGGAAAGCAAGTGTATCTACATGTGACTTACGTTTCTTCCTGTTCCAGTTTTGTAATAAAAATATTTATTATTAATAAAAAAAAGAGTTTGGATTTATATGTATGAGTATTATATATCTAGTCAAAAGGTACCGAGATTCTTTTGTAAATAATAGACATATACATAGAGACGTATGAGAAACATATATATTATTAGAATGTAAATTTGATTCACAGCTGTATAATCAAATTGGTCGCTTCATTATGATTTAGACTGTAGTGTTGCGATTTATCTCCATGTAAGTAAAGGAGTTTACTTCAAGGGAATGATGAGTTTCATATCATGATAGTAGTTAACTATCGATAATGACACTATTAAATGAATCTGAAATTAAGTATGTTTTAAAGAATAAAGTGGGTCGTTACTTTAATCTTGGAACATACAACTCAAGCATTCGCTTATTAAGGACCAAAATCTTGATAAGTAGTGAACTCTTATGTGTTTCATTATAATCCTTGATATGATCAGAATGGATTTTTATAGAGTATTAATCTAGTGTTTGCATGTTGGAATTATTAATTGAAAAATATATCAGGGAACATTCACTCAATGAAAGAGTTCATAATGATATCATCACTTCTAGATGTTTTAAGGAGATTTGGTGATTAAACTAGTGCCAATAGTTTGATGGACTATCTACCCATCAAGTCTTAACACTAAGATGACATCTTGTGTGTGAATCACCATATAAAGTAAAACGGGAGATCTAGAAGGAAAAATCAACATAAGGGTAAAAAGGTAATTTTACCCTTTGTTGGGCAGATGGCTGTAATAAGGTTAAAATAGGCTTTACAATTATTCTCATAATATTTAATAATTCAAGAGTTCAACTAATTGTCGTTAGTGGAATGACATTTAGTTAATAAGCTAGAATTAATTCTAATGAGATTACATTAATTATAGGCTTATTGGAGCTTAAATTATCAAAGTCTAATAAGATCCCCCACATGGCTTCAAGGAAGGTTATCAAGCTAAGAAAGAAATATAAATGAAGGTTTTAGAAGCCCAAAATTGAATGTTGGGCTTGCACTAATTAATGGTTAATTAGAAGCTCAAATGTACATTTAGAAATGGGCTAGACTTTGGTTTGATTTAATTAATTGGATTAATTAAATTAAAACAAAATTAAAAAAAAAAGTAAAGTGCAATTTCGTTTTTCATTAGGGCTGAATGTGCAACTACACATTTGGCATTGAATTACTAGATAAGGATGGTATTTATCATTGGTTTATCATCATTAAATGAAGTTATGAACTTACCATTAAATGGTTTAATGATTATCTCTTACAATAGCATGTAACCTATTAGCATTCATTGGATTAAAGAAGAAAGATGTACATTGGATGGACCATCTTCCTTCTTTCATCATCAAAAATGAAATTGATAGGTCTCATTTAGGTTAATAGACTTTTCATATAGTCATCTTAAAGATAAATGAGAAGAGTCTCATTTAATGGCTTCTTTATGATTCATTAAATGAAGAAATGATGCATTGGTTGGAAAACTCTTCTTTCCTTTGTTGTTAACCGAAAATGTGAGGGAGTAAGAAGGGGTTCTTAACATTTTTATCACTCTCTCTCCTATCTTGCATGAAAAAAATTTAAAATTGCATGAGAGTATCTCATTCTTGATCTTCTTTCTTCTAAGAAAATTCTCCTCTAAAGTTTTCTTCTCTTTTCCCACCAAAGGATCTTATTAACCAAGTTGTCTAAGAAGAACAAGTGGTAGATCAGATTGGTTGAGGATATAATATCGAGAAGAGGAAACAATAACAAGAAGAAGAGGATACATCACTTAGGAGAGGATATATTGCTGAGGATAGGATAGCGCAGCGAGGAGTTAAAGCTGTAGCGAAGGAGTCGGTAATATAATCTCTATCTTGTTTATGCTTATTATTATCCTTATATCATATCATGTATAGATTGACATGATGATTGGGATATATTACTTTCGCTGCAATTTATATTTATAAAAAGTTTTGAAATCTACCATTTCTCCAAATATGACATGCTTTCTTTTTCCAATCCAACAAGGTCATCCTTACACAGAAGACACCTTGGATCAAAACTGCCTGAGTTAGTGTTCTAAATTCTACTTTGTTGTTTAAATTTAGATTTTTAAGGGTACAAAAATGTTTAAACGTTTAGCATCTTTTCTCATGTATGTTCATTTTATACATTAAATGAAATGGTAAAGAATGAGTTGAAAAAGAAATGTTGAGTGAATTGGACAGATTTATAATTTGATATAAGTAACTAAATGCTTAACATTTCAATAAAATTTGAAAATGAAGGAATAAGGAGAATGTTGATTGATATCTTTAATGTGTTTAATTCTTCCATAGGGTTATTTCTATGGAGTTGATAGCAATGAAGTTATTTTGCTTAAGGACAAGCAAATGCTTAAGTGTGTGAGAGTTTAATAAGTGCTTAAGAAGGTACTTTTTTAAAACAAAAGAGCTACATTGGAAAGATTCTAAAAGAGTTTAACATGAAAAATTGTTAATCAAATTCTAAAACCTATGGAATACAAGAGCAAAGTTATCAAGATTTGATAATTATGAGAAATTAGATGCAATATTGAATCGAAAGTTAGTTAGAAATTTGAGGTATTTGACATATTTAAGGCTTGATATTCCTTATAGTATTAGCATTATAAGTCACTATTCGGAGGAACAAATAATCATGCATTTTGATGGTTGCAAAAAGGATCTTGAGGTAGGTTAAAACAATGGATTATACCTAGTTCTAATCTTCTTTAAACAATTTATAATAATAATGACTGGGGAGATGATGTCTTGGTCCCTCATGGCAACTAAGAGGGGGAATGGGTGAATTTGTTGTTGATAAATTTAAATAACTATTTTCTAACAAATAGATGCAATTTGGTGTCAAAATATGTTGAAAAATAACTTAATATAAATAAATAACACAACCAATTAGTAATTTAAGAAGTATAGAGTTGAAGAAAGACAAACCAATTTAAACTAGTTCAACAAACAACCTTTGCAATCTTAATTCTGTAAGTAAATATTTCTTTAAGGTAAAAAATAACCCTAGTCATAATAGAATTTACAACTCAAAAGACCTTATTTGATCATTTTGATAACCTTAAAGGCTCTATCACTTAAAAATACAATAACAAATTCATATAGAACCTTTGTAAAACTCTTCAAAATGTATTTATACAACATCCAAATAATTTTTTCATATCTAAACCAACAAAAAAAATTTTAGTTATAAAGTTTGGTGATCAAACTAACTGTTAGATATAAGAATTAGTTGTTACTTACAGTGCATTGGTTGACCAATGTGTATTGAAAGCACAAATTCGGTAGTTATTGGAACATTAGTCAACTAATTCTCCAACCAATGTCCCAGTAAACTCTAGGTAAATAAGTTTTAATAATTTTAACCTATATTGACCGATCACTAAGCTATAAAGATTAAACAATACATCTAATATCATGATTCAATTATCTTTAAATGCTGAAGGTTAATTTTTGTTAAGAAAAGTGACTTAAACACTTCTCTAAATATTCCCAATAAAATATAAGGAGCAAGAGGACCTTTTTTGAGGTCAAAACCTTAATTCCTCTTTATGATTAAAAAGAATCATGCAATGAGTTAAAATGATGACGTGTTTATCCATAATGAGCTTCTAAAATACTTAGATGACCAAGTATGAAGTATAATAAACATTACATATTCATTCATAACTTTGTTATGCCTTGCCTTGATTTTGTTCTTTGCTTGAATAACAAACAAGAGTTATTTGGGTTACAGAACGCTGCGTTGGGATATTATCCGCATGTTAACTTCGGGTGTAACAAATATATGTATGTATGGATGTATTTGTAAGAATACACATTATATTTATTTGCATTACATACAACAAGTGGCAACCTAGCTATAGTTAGTAGCCAAGTTTACATTCATGAACACAGGAGGAGCAAATCAAAACTTCACTCACATAAAGCGGAGCAAACAAAAACAACTTCACAGTCACGCAAGTTAATTGAAAGCCCACTTATTTTCACTGATCGTCATCGTTTCTTAAAACTCAATTAATCCTGAAACAACCCCAAAAAAAGATCATAATTAGCTAGGAAAATGACTATTTAAACAGAAGTAAAATTAACTGAAAATTGAAAAACTACTTGTAATGTATGTTAGTGGTCGACAGACATACTCATCGCAGTTGGCAACTGGGTGGAGGTTGAAAGATATCCTGATACCGCACTTGGAAGGAGGTGAAACTGCATTTCCAACAGTGTGGTCATTGATTGGAACTCGACTAAAGTCTGATAGCAAACACTGGCAAATAGCTCGCCATCTATTGGTAGATGTTGCAGTGGAGCGGAGGAAATGAACAAAGATGCCGGTGAATCTTTGTTCATTTCATCCGCTCCACTGCAACATCTACCTGGAACTACACCACCATGTTCTATGTAAGTCAAACATGGTCTCAAAAGACTCTTCAGCTTTCCGCATGATAATGCCGCTCTGGCCACAGGTACGGAACCCATCATCGCCATGCACATCATCATCAGGCAAACCAACTTAACAACCGCGGAACTTGCCATTTTCAAAAACTAACAACAAGAAGAAGGACAGAGAAGTACCAATTAACTATGTTATAGGTTAAAGATATGCCAGTGGATGAGTTGTAAGCTACTTTAGGTCTGGTGTTTATATACAAAGAAGCGCTGTCGACTAACGTAAATGAAAAAAGGTTATGGCTGCATGCCATAAATACTGTGATTTATTGAAAGAAGAGAAATCAGCATTAAAGGTCCAATTTTATTATTCGTGTGCAATTGAAGGATTTGATCACGCATACAAATGGTTAATTTAGGCTCGAAAACCCTATAGTTTAGTTAAGGATTAAGCGTGTTATACATTTGATATTAACGAATGTTAGCATCTGAGTTGACAATATTTAAATATTAAAAATGTGGAGATGCTATTTTTATATAAATACCTTGCATATCCAATATCTTATTCCAGGTTCCAAATCATTAATAAATTAATTACTTAAAAACATATGGTAACTTTTAGTCAAAATTATTAGAAGGTTTTAAGAGTGCAATTTATTCAATTATCTACTAGAGAGAGTCTAAAAAATTTGAATATGTGTTTTGTAGAGATCATTGAACATAGAGTTCTAGAGTCTTAGTGCATAACAATAAATATTACTTTTGTCCACGTTTTCTTTTGCTACAATTTGAAATTTGTAGCTAATAGTTACCATTTCACTACAAAACTATTAAATAGTAGCCAACTAAAGCAATACCTCAAAAAAAAATTGTATCTCTTTTTAGACTATTAACTATGTTTAGTTTTACTTTGAATTTTTTTGTAGAAAAATCTAATTTGTAAATGGCTTGCATTTAATATTTGTCGTAATAACTTTTGGCATTGTGTTTGAACTAGGAACAAAGTTTCGTAGAAAAAAGTTTTTGATTACGAAATGTTTTTCATAGCTAAAACACAAATATGTTCTAGATCCCATATTGTAGGTGAGATTTTAACATTAGCTTTTATTTCTTTTTTTATATGATACAATTACATAATCATAAATTACAAGAAACAGGCCTTGTATGTGTGCGAATAATTATATAGATTGTACTATTAACGAAGTTAGATTTCACACAAAAGAGCATAATAGTTGCCTTAGAAGCCAAAATTATGGGGTTGTTATTAAGAGATTGTTGATTTTCTTAAGGCTTCAAGTGGGTTAAAATTTAAAAAAGAAAACCGACAAGAAGTAAAAGATATTGTCTTGCAACCAATTCATAAACCAAAATGGCACATATCAAAAGACATAAACGATTATACCTTGAACTTGCTCTCCAAGCCAAATAGAAGATCCCACGGCTCCACCTCGTTACCCAAGGTTTTACCTCCTTGAAACCAAATAAGATGCACCTCAAGATTTCCACCAAAGATCGATTAGAAAGCCCAATGTTTCCTAAAATAAACCAAAGATGGGTGCTTAATTGCTCAATACATTAGCTAAATGGAAAAGCTTTTTAGGTCTTGTAAGAAGGATAAAGAACATTGGTAGCTTGAAAGAAGACAAAAGAGAAAAGAAAATGTTGAAATCGCGGCCTTTTTGAAAAAAATTAGGGTTAATTAAAAGCTTCTTTAATTGTCTAAAATGCCCTTGTGTACATAAAGCCCAGAGACAAAGTGAAAATGTAATTTAGTCATTAGGCTTTAAACACATCTTAATGTTAATTTCATGGACAACTCATGTTCTTACAAAGTTGGCCTTGCAAATTTCCATTTAAGAAGTCACTTTGCCATTTATCTAATGTTTCAAAATAATTAAACAATTGACCTAATTGCCATATAGCTATAGCATGTAATTAAATGCATTATTTTGTTAATTATTAAATATATATGACAAATAATACATATCAAATAAAATTTTCTAGGATTAAATTTTTATCTAATAACATTTATATTAACACCATATGACGAGCAAAGCCATTATAACATTTATAATTAATTTTATTGTCATATTCATTTGTCCATATAATATACTAGATTAATTTCCTTTTTCTAATCAAATCTTTTCTAATGTGGCCTGTGAGGATCTATGTCATGTTGACAATAGAATTAGAACCCTTTTTAATTCTATACATCATAAGCGGTATCTAACAAAATAGATTATAATTACTCAAATGACATATATTATAAGTATCGTGCAAAAATCACAATCCCGAAGCAATAATTTTTGGTGTCAATTCTCTTGTGTCATAATATCCTAAATAAATGTGAGATTGGAATATGTCATTCTTTCCAATTTATTCTTTCTTGATTTTCAAAGTAAATAGTAAATATGGTTATATATTGCATGCAAACAATATTTTTTGGGCGTCGTTTTTAGAGCTCAAATTTTGCTCTGAAAATCATAAGATGTAAGCATGCGTATTATCTTGTAGAATTGTTTCAACGAACCCTCATTAGCCATCATTCCATATGTGTGGCATGCCCACACCAATCAAATAACAAAATTATCTCATTTCTCCTTTAGATCAGATTTTGAGAAACCTCAAACCAAAATTTCAATTTAACTTCTTCAGAACATTGTTCCCCATTGTCTTAAGTTTCTAATGACACCAAAATCATTCAATTTAGTTGAAAAATAAGAAAGTTATAGCCCAAACAATTTTGCACTATTCTTAGACTGAAATAGTACACTATGCTTAACTTCTGTCTAGAAATTGAAAGTCTTAGAGATTGAATTAAAATTTAATCTCTGCATAGTAGTTGTAACTCTATGTCTATAGTTTATTTAGAAACAAGAATAATCTCATTTGGAGCTCTAAAAATCAAGATATCAAAATACTGAAGCATGTTCAATAAAATGTCCAGTTCATGATCTTCCAATTGATACCCTCAATTCGATTTGATTAATTTTTTTCTAATCTATACCAAAATCTATAAATTTTTATGGAGAGATAGATGAAAGTGCTAAGAATGCATTGCTTAAAAAATCAGGTCATTTGGAGATCGGATGATAAAGTTATGGTCAAAAGAGTGAA
>JAOSBK010020032.1:0-12437 GCA_027568895.1 Erythroxylum shatona | reverse complement strand
GTATCAAAGCAAGAAGATAAATCGGTGTCGTTTAAGGAATTTCCATAGGTTTAAGTTCACGTTAATGATCCGAGGTTGGGTTTCGAAAATGGTGCCCAACATTGTTTTTTGGAAACATCATGATAATGTCAAGAAATGTCATATTGCGCGAAGATTTTTGGAAACGTCATGAAAATGTCACGAATTTTTACATTGCGTGACATTTTTTGAAAATGTCATGAAAATGTCACAAAATTTCACATTGCGCGACATTTTTTAGAAACATCATGAAAATGTCAAGAAATGTCACTTTGTGCAACGTTTTTTGGAAACGTCACGAAAACATCACGAAATGTCACATTGTGCGACGTTTTTTGGAAACGTCATGAAAATGTGACGAAATGTCACATTGCACGATTTTTTTTTTAAACATCATGAAAATGTCTAGAAAGTCACATTGCGTGACGTTTTTTGGAAACGTCGAAAAAATGTCACGAAATATCACATTGCGTGACGTTTTTTGAAAACGTCAGGAAAATATCACGCAATGTCACACTGCACGATGTTTTTTGGAAACGTTATGAAAATGTTACGAAATGTCCCATTGCGTGACTTTTTTGGAAACGTCAAGAAAATGTCACGAAATGTCACATTGCACGAAGTTTTTTGGAAACGTCATAAAAATGTCACAAAATTTTACATTGCGCGACGTTTTTTGAAAACGTCATGAAAATGTCACGAAATGTCAGATTGCACGATGTTTTTTGAAAACGTCATGAAAATGTCAAAGAATGTCACATTGCACGGTGTTTTTTAGGAACGTCATGAAAAGATCACGAAATGTTGCATTGTGCGACATTTTTTTGAAACATCATGAAAATGGAACAAAATATCACATTGCACGATGTTTTTTTGAAACGTCATGAAAATATCAAGTAATGTCACATTGCGCGACGTGTTTAGAAAACGTCACGAAAATGTCACGAAATGCCACATTCTGCGACATTTATTGAAAACATCGTGAAAATGTCACGAAATGTCACATTGCACGAAGCTTTTTGGAAACATCATAAAAATGTCACGAAATGTCACATTGCGCGATGTTTTTTAGAAACGTCATGAAAATGTGACGAAATGTCACATTGTGTGACCTTTTTTGGAAACGTCATAAAAATGTGACGAAATGTCACATTACCCGAAGTTTTTTTAAACGTCATGAAAATGTGACAAAATGTCACATTACGCGACATTTTTTGGAAACGTCATGAAAATGTCACGAAATGTCACATTGCACTACATTTCTCGGAAACGTCATGAAAATGTCACAAAATCTCACATTGCGTGATGTTTTTTGGAAAAATCATGAAAATGTCAAGAAATGACACATGGCGCGAAGTTTTTTTAAACGTCATGACCAAATGTCACATTGCGCGACGATTTTTGCAAACATCATGAAAATGTCACGAAAAGTCGCATTGCGTGACGTTTTTTTTAAACGTCATGACAATGTCTCGAAATGTCCCATTGCGCGACGTTTTTGGAAACGTCATGAAAATGTCACAAAATGTCATATTGCGTGATGTTTTTTAGAAACGTCATAAAAATGTCACGAAATGTCATGACGTTTTTATAAACGTCATGAAAATGTATCGAAATATCCCATTGCGCGGGGTTTTTTGGAAACGTCATGAGAATGCCAAGAAATGTCATATTGCGCGACCTTTTTTTAAACGTCATGAAAATGTCACGAAAAGTCACATTGCGCTACAATTTTTGGAAACATCATGAAAATGTCACGAAATTTCACATTGCATGACATTTTTTGAAAACGTCATGAAATATCACATTGCGTGACATTTTTTGGAAACGTCATGAAAATGTCACGAAATTTCACATTGCGCGACGTTTTTTTTAAACGTCATGAAAATATCTCGAAATGTCCCATTGCGCGACGTTTTTTGGTAACGTCTTGAAAATGTCACGAAATGCCAAATTGCGCAATGTTTTTTAGAAGCATCATGAAAATGTCACAAAATGTCATATTACGCGATGTTTTTTCTAAACATCAAGTCACATTGCACGACATTTTTTTAACGTCATGAAAATCTCTCGAAATGTCACATTGTGCGACAAGTTTTGGAAACGTCATGAAAATGTCACGAAATGTCACATTGCTTGACGTTTTTTGGAAACGTCATGAAAATGTCAAGAAATGTCACATTGCGCGAAGTTTTTGGAAACGTGATGAAAATGTTAAGAAATGTCACATTGTGCGACGTTTTTTGTAAACCTCATGAAAATGTAACAAAATTTCACATTGCGCGACGTTTTTTGAAAACGTCATGAAAACATCACGAAATGTAACACTGCGCGATGTTTTTTGGAAACATTATGAAAATTTCACGAAATGTCACGTTCTGCAACGCTTTTTAGAAACGTCATGAAAATGCAACAAAATGTCACATTGCACGAACTTTTTTTGAAACATCATGAAAATGTCACGAAAAGTCACATTGCACGAAGTTTTTTGGAAATGTCATGAAAATGTGACGATATGTCACATTACGCGACATTTTTTAAAACGTCATGAAACTATCACAAAATGTCACATTGCGCGACATTTTTTGGACACGTCATGAAAATGTCACGAAATTTCACATTGTGTGACATTTTTTGAAAACATCATGAAAAGTCACGAAATGTCACATTACGCGATGTTTTTTGGAAACGTCATGAAAATGCCACGAAAAGTTACATTGCACGAAGTTTTTTGAAAACGTCATAAAAATGTGACGAAATGTCACATTACGGGATGTTTTTTAAAACGTCATGAAAATGTAACAAAATGTCACATTGCGCGACATTTTTTGGAAACGCCATGAAAATGTCATGAAATGTCACATTATGCGACATTTTTTGAAAATGTCATGAAAAGTTTCTCGAAATTTTACATTGCGCGGTGTTTAATGGAAACGTCATAAAAATGTCACGAAAAGTCACAATCCGTGACGTTTTTTGGAAAAGACATGAAAATGTCAAGAAAAGTCACTTTGCGCGGCATTTTTTGAAACGTCATGAATATGTCACGACATGTCAAATTGTGCGACGTTTTTCTAAAACGTCATAAAAATGTCACGAAATGTCATATTTTGCGACGTTTTTTTTAAACGTCATGAAAAAGTCTCGAAATGTTCCATTGCACGAAAATTTTTGGAAACGTCATGAAATGTCACATTGCGCGACGTTTTTTGAAAACGTCATGAAAATGTCACGAAATGTCATATTGCGCGACATTTTTTAAACATCATAAAAATGTCACGAAATGTCACATTGCGCGACGTTTTTTTTAAACGTCATGAAAATGTCTCAAAATGTCCCATTGCGCAACGTTTTTTCAAAACGTCATGAAAATATCACGAAATTTCACATTCCGTGACATTTCTTGGAAACGTCATGAAAATGTCACAAAATATCACGTTGCTCGACGTTTTTTAGAAAAATCCTGAAAATGTCAAGAAATGTCACATGGCGCGAAGTTTTTTTAAACGTCATGAAAATGTCACGAAATGTCACATTGCGCGACGATTTTTGAAAACGTCACGAAAAGTCGCATTGTGCGATCTTTTTTTTTAAGCGTCATCACAATGTCTCGAAATGTCCCATTGCGCGACGTTTTTTGGAAACGTCACGAAAATGTCACGAAATGTCACATTGCGCGATGTTTTTTGAAACGTCATAAAAATGTCACGAAAAGTCACATTGCGCGACAATTTTTAGAAACATCATGAAAATGTCACGAAATGTCACATTGCTTGACCTTTTTTTTAAACGTCGTGAAAATGTCAAGAAATACCACATTGCGTGAAGTTTTTTCGAAACGTGATGAAAATGTTAAGAAATGTTACATTGCGCGATGTTTTTTGCAAAACTCATGAAAATGTCACGAAATTTCACATTGCGCGACGATTTTTGGAAACGTCATGAAAATGTCACGAAATGTCACATTGCGTAATGTTTTTTGGAAATATTATGAAAATTTCACGAAATGTCCCATTGCGCGACGGTTTTTGGAAACATCATGAAAATGTCACAAAATGTCACGTCCCGCAAAGCTTTTTAGAAACGCCATGAAAATGTAACAAAATGTCACGTTGCACGAACTTTTTTTGAAACATCATGAAAATGTCACGTTTCGCAACATTTTTTAAAAACGTCATGAAAATGTATCAAAATGTCACATTGCACGAATTTTTTTTGAAACGTCATGAAAATGTCACGAAAAGTCACATTGCACGAGGTTCTTTGGAAACGTCATGAAAATGTCACAAAAAGTCACATTGCGCGAAGTTTTTTGGAAACGTCATGAAAATGTCACCAAATGTCACACTGTACGAAGTTCTTTTGAAACGTCATGAAAATGTCACGAAAAGTCACATTGCACGAAGTTTTTTGGAAACGTCATGAAAATGTGACGAAATGTGACATTACGAGACGTTTTTTAAAACGTCATGAAAATGTCACAAAACGTCACATTGCGTGACATTTTTTGGACACGTCATGAAAATGTTACGAAATTTCACGAAATTTTACATTGCGCGGTGTTTTTTGGAGACATCATAAAAATGTCACGAAATGATACAATGCGCAACGTATTTTGAAAAAGTCATGAAAATGTCACGAAAAGTCACTTTGCGCGGCATTTTTTCGAAACGTCATGAATATGTCATGAAATGTCAAATTGCATGACGTTTTTTTAAAACGTCATAAAAATGTCACAAAATGTCATATTTTGCGATGTTTTTTTTAAACGTCATGAAAATGTCTCGAAATATCCCATTGCGTTAAAATTTTTGGAGACATCATAAAAACATCACGAAATGTCGCATTGCGTGACGTTTTTTGGAAATGTCATGAAAATGTCACGAAATGTCATATTGCGCGACGTTTTTCTTAATCATCATAAAAATGTCACGAAATGTGACATTGCCGACATTTTTTTTAAACGTCATGAAAATGTCTCAAAATGTCCCATTGCGCAACATTTTTGGAAAAGTCATGAAAATGTCACGAAATGTTACATTGCGCGATGTTTTTTAAAAATGTCATAAAAATATCACAAAATATCGTGACGTTTTTTTAAACGTCATGAAAATGTCACGAAATGTGACATTGCGCGACGTTTTTTGAAACATCATGAAAGTGTCAAGAAATGTCACATTGCACGACCTTTTTTTTAAATGTCACAAAAGTCACATTGCGCGACAATTTTTGGAAACGTCATGAAAATGTCACGAAATGTCACATTGCTTGACGTTTTTTTGGAAACGTCATGAAAATGTCAAGAAATGTCACATTGTGCGACGTTTTTTGAAATTGTCATGAAATATCACATTGTACGACATTTTTTGGAAACGCCATGAAAATGTCACGAAATTTCACATTGCACGATGTTTTTTTAAACATCATGAAAATGTCTCGAAATGTTCCATTGCGTGACCTTTTTTGGAAACGTCATGAAAATGTCACGAAATGTCATATTACACGACGTTTTTTAAACATCATGAATGTCACGAAAAGTCACATTGCACGACATTTTTTAAATGTCTCGAAATGTCTCATTGTGCGATAATTTTTGGAAACGTCATGAAAATGTCACGAAATGTCACATTCCTTGACATTTTTTGGAGACGACATGAAAATGTCAAGACATGTCACATTGCGCGAAGTTTTTTCAAAACGTGTTGAAAATGTTAAGAAATGTCACATTGCGCGATGTTTTTTGTAAACGTCATGAAAATGTCATGAAATTTTACATTGCGCAACCTTTTTTGGAAACGTCATGAAAATGTCACGAAATGTCCCGTTATGTGACGTTTTTTGCAAACTTCATGAAAATGTCACGAAATGTCACGTTCGGCAACGTTTTTTAGAAACGTCATGAAAATGTATCAAAATGTCACATTGCACGAACTTTTTTTGAAACGTTCATTGCGTGAAGTTTTCTGGAAACGTCATGAAAATGTCACAAAATGTCACATTGCGCTACTTTTTTGGACACGTCATGAAAATGTCATGAAATTTTACATTGCGTGACAATTTTTGGAAACTTCGTGAAAATGTCACGAAATGTCACATTGTGCGATGTTTTTTGGAAACGTCATGAAAATGTCACCAAATGTCAGATTGCACGAAGTTTTTTTGAAACGTCATGAAAATGTCACGAAAAGTCACATTGCACAATGTTTTTTTTAAACATCATGAATGTCACGAAAAGTCACATTACGCGACATTTTTTTTAACGTCATGAAAATGTCTCGAAATGTCACATTGTGCGACAATTTTTGGAAACGTCATGAAAATGTCACGAAATATCACATTGCATGAAGTTTTTTGGAAACATGATGAAAATGTTAAGAAATGTTACATTTCGTGACGTTTTTTGTAAACCTCTTGAAAATGTCACGAAATTTCACATTGTGCGACGTTTTTTGGAAACATCATGAAAATGTCACGAAATGTCACACTGTGAGATGGTTTTTGTAAATGTTATGAAAATTTCACGAAATGTCCCATTGTGCGACGTTTTTTGGAAACATCATGAAAATGTCATGAAATGTCACCTTGCACATTATGCGATGTTTTTTAAAAGGTCATGAAAATGTCCCAAAATGTCACATTGCACGACATTTTTTGGAAACGCCATAAAAATGTCATGAAATGCCACATTATGCGACATTTTTTGGAAACGTTATGAAAATGTCACGAATGCCCCATTGCGCGACGTTCTTTCCACGGCAAAATGTCAGGAAAAGTCACTTTGCACGGCATTTTTTTTGAAACGTCATGATTATGTCACGAAATGTCAAATTGCGGGACATTTTATTAAAATGTCATATTTTGCGACGTTTTTTTTAAACGTCATGAAAACGTCTCAAAATGTCCCATTGCGTGAAAATTTTTGGAGACGTCATACAAATGTCACGAAATGTCACATTGCGCGATGTTTTTTGGAAACGTCATGAAAATGTCACAAAATCTCATATTGCGCGACGTTTTTTTTTAAATCATAAAAATGTCACGAAATGTTACATTGCGCGACTTTTTTTTTAAACATCATGAAAATGTCTCAAAATGTCCCATTGCGCAACGTTGTTTGGAAAAGTCATGAAAATGTCACGAAATGTCACATTGCGCGACGTTTTTTAAAAAAGTCATAAAATGTCACGAAATGTCATGACATTTTTTTTAAACGTCATGAAAATGTCTCGAAATGTCCCATTGCGCGGCACTTTTTGGAAACGTCATGAAAATATCACATTACCTTTTTTTTAAATGTCACGAAAAGTCACATTGCGCGACAATTTTTGGAAACGTCATGAAAATGTCACATTGCTTGACGTTTTTTTGGAAACGTCATGAAAATGTCAAGAAATGTCACATTGCACGACGTTTTTTGAAAATTTCATGAAATATCACATTGCGCGATGTTTTTTGGAAACGTCATGAAAATGTCACGAAATTTCACATTGCGTGACATTTTTTAAACATCATGAAAATGTCTCGAAATGTCCCATTGGGCGACGTTTTTTGGAAACGTTACGAAAATTTAACGAAATGTCATATTACGCGACGTTTTTTTTAAACATCGTGAATGTCACGAAAAGTCACATTGCCCGACATTTTTTAAATGTCTCGAAATGTCACATTGTGCGACAATTTTTGGAAACGTCATGAAAATGTCACAAAATGTCACATTCCTTGACGTTTTCTAGAAACGACATGAAAATGTCAAGAAATGTCACATTGTGCGAAATTTTTTCGAAACGTGAAGAAATGTCACATTACGCGGCATTTTTTGTAAACGTCATGAAAATGTCACGAAATTTTACATTGCAGGATGTTTTTTGGAAACGTCATGAAAATGTCACGAAATGTCACACTGCGCGATGTTTTTTGGAAACGTTATGAAAATGTCACGAATGCCCCATTGCGCGACGTTCTTTGGAAACATTATGAAAATGTCACGAAATGTCACGTTCCACAATGTTTTCAAGAAACGTCATGAAAATGTAACAAAATGTCACATTGCACGAACTTTTTTTGAAACGTCATGAAAATGTCACGAAAATTCTCATTGCACGAAGTTTTTTGGAAATGTCATGAAAATGTGACGAAATGTCACATTACGAGACGTTTTTTAAAACATCATGAAAATGTCACAAAACGTCACATTGCGTGACATTTTTTGGACACGTCATGAAAATGTCACGAAATTTCACATTGCGTGACAATTTTTGGAAACGTCATGAAAATGTCACCAAATGTTACATTGCAAGAAGTTTTTTTGAAACATCATGAAAATGTCACGAAAAGTCACATTGCACGAAGTTTTTTTGAAACGTCATGAAAATGTGACGAAATATCACATTACGTGATGTTTTTTAAAATGTCATGAAAATGTCACAAAATGTCACATTGCGCGACATTTTTTGGAAAAACCATGAAAATGTCATGAAATGTCACATTATGTGACATTTTTTGAAAACGTCATGAAAATTTCACAAAATTTTACATTACGCGGCATTTTTTGGAAACGTCATAAAAATGTCACAAAATGTCACAATCTGCAATGTTTTTTGGAAAGGTCATGAAAATGTCAGGAAAAGTCACTTTGCGCGGCATTTTTCGAAACGTCTTGAATATGTCACAACATGTCAAATTGCGCGATTAAAACGTCATAAAAATGTCACGAAATGTCATATTTTGCGACGTTTTTTTTAAACGTCATGAAAATGTCTCGAAATGTCCTATTGCGCGAAAATTTTGGGAAACGTCATAAAAACTTCATGAAATGTTACATTGCGCGATGTTTTTTGGAAACGTCATGAAAATGCCATGAAATTTCACAATCCGCGACTTTTTTTGGAAAGGTCATGAAAATGTCACGAAAAGTCACTTTGCGCGGCATTTTCCGAAACGTCATGAATATGTCACAACATGTCAAATTGCGCGATTAAAACGTCATAAAAATGTCACGAAATGTCATATTTTGTGACGTTTTTTTTAAACGTTATGAAAATGTCTCGAAATGTCCTATTGCGCGAAAATTTTTGGAAGCGTCATAAAAACTTCATGAAATGTTACATTGCGTGACGTTTTTTTGAAACGCCATGAAAATGCCACGAAATGTCATATTGCGTGATGTTTTATTTAAACATCATAAAAATGTCACGAAATGTCACATTGCGCGACGTTTTTTTTAAACGTCATGAAAATGTCTCAAAATGTCCCATTGCACAATGTTTTTTGGAAGCATCATGAAAATGTCACGAAATTTCACATTGCGCTTCATTTCTTGGAAATGTCATGAAAATGTCACGAAATGTCACATTGTGCGAGTTTTTTTGGGAAAATCATGAAAATGTTAAAAAATGTCACATGGCGCGAATTTTTTTTAAATGTCATGAAAATGTCATGAATGTCAAATTACGCAACGATTTTTGGAAACTTCATGAAAATGTCACGAAAAGTCGCATTACGCGACATTTTTTTTAAACGTCATCAGTCCCATTGCGCGACATTTTTTGGAAACGTCATGAAAATGTCACGAAATGTCACATTACGCGATGTTTTCTGAAAACGTCATAAAAATGTCACGAAATGTCATGACATCATGAAAATGCCTCGAAATATCCCATTGTGCGGCATTTTTTGGAAACGTCATGAAAATGTCAAGAAATGTCACATTGCGTGACCTTTTTTTAAACGTCAGGAAAATGTCACGAAAAGTGACATTGCGCGACAATTTTTGGAAACATCATAAAAATGTCACGAAATGTCACATTGCTTGACGTTTTTTGGAAACGTCATGAAAATGTCAAGAAATGTCACATTGCACAACATTTTTTGAAAACATCATAAGATATCACATTGCATGACGTTTTTTGGAAACGTCATGAAAATGTCACGAAATTTCACATTGCGCGATGTTTTTTTTAAACGTCATTAAAGTGTCTCGAAATGTCCCATTGTGCGACGTTTTTTGGAAACGTCATGAAAATGTCACGAAATGTCACACTGCGGGATGTTTTTTGGAAACGTTATGAACATGTCACGGATGCCCCATTCCGCGACGTTCTTTGGAAACATTATGAAAATGTCACGAAATGTCACGTTCCACAATGTTTTTTAGAAACGTCATGAAAATGTAACAAAATGTCACATTGCACGAACTTTTTTTGAAACGTCATGAAAATGTCACGAAAAGTCACATTGCACGAAGTTTTTTGGAAACGTCATGAAAATGTGACGAAATGTGACATTACGTGATGTTTTTTAAAACGTCATGAAAATGTCACAAAATGTCACATTGCGCGACCTTTTTTGGACACGTCATGAAAATGTCACGAAATTTCACATTGCATGACGTTTTTTGGAAATGTTATGAAAATGTGACGAAATGTCACATTGCGTGACATTTTTTGGACACGTCATGAAAATGTCACGAAATTTCACATTGCGTGACGTTTTTCAGAAACGTCATGAAAATGTCACGAAATGTCACATTGTGCGATATTTTTTGGAAACGTCATGAAAATATCACCAAATGTCACATTGCACGAAGTTTTTTTGAAACGTCATGAAAATGTCACAAAAAGTCACGTTGCACGCAGTTTTTTGGAAACATCATGAAAATGTGACGAAATGTCACATTACGCGACATTTTTTAAAACGTCATAAAAATGTCAGAAAATGTCACATTGCGTGACCTTTTTTCGAAACGCCATGAAAATCTCATCAAATGTCACATTACGCGACATTTTTGGAAACGTTATGAAAATTTCACGAAATTTTACATTGCGCGGTGTTTTTTGGAAACGTCATGAAAATGTCACGAAATGTCACAACGTGCGACATTTTTTGGAAAAGTCATGAAAATCTCACGAAAAGCCTCTTTGTGCGGCATTTTTTCGAAACGTCATGAATATGTCACGAAATGTCAAATTGCAAAATATTTTTTGAAAACGTCATAAAATGTCACGAAATGTCATATTTCGCGACTTTTATTTAAACGTCATGAAAATGTCTCGAAATGTTTCATTGCGCAAAAATTTTTGGAAACGTCAAGAAAACGACACGAAATCTCACATTGCGTGACGTTTTTTTGAAACGTCATGAAATGTCATATTGCGCAACGTTTTTTTAAACATCATAAAAATGTCACAAAATGTCACATTGCGCGACGTTTTTTTAAACGTCATGAAAACGTCTCGAAATGTCCCGTTGCGCGATGTTTTTTGGAAACGTCACAAAAATGTCACGAAATGTCACATTGCGGGACGTTTTTTAAAAAAGTAATAAAAATGTCACAAAATGTCATGACGTTTTTTTTTAACGTCATGAAAATGTCTCGAAATGTCCCATTGCGCGGCATTTTTTAGAAATGTCATGAAAATGTCACGAAATGTCACATTGTGCGACATTTTTTGAAACATCATGAAAAAGTCAAGAAATATCACATTGCGCGACCTTTTTTTAAATGTCATGAAAATGACACGAAAAGTCACATTGCGCGACAATTTTTGGAAACGTCATGAAAATGTCACGAAATGTCACATTGCTTGACGTTTTTTGAAAACGTCAAGAAAATTTCAAGAAGTGTCACATTGCACGACGTTTTTTTAAAACATCATGAAATGTCACATTGCGTGACGTTTTTTGAAAACATCATGAAAATGTCACAAAATTTCACATTGCGCGACGTTTTTTTTAAACGTCATGAAAATGTCTCGAAATGTCCCATTGCGCGATGTTTTTTTGTAACGTCATTAAAATGTCACGAAATGTCACATTGTGCAACGTTTTTTGGAAACGTCATGAAAATGTCACGAAATGTCATATTGCACGACGGTTTTTTTAAACATCATGAATGTCATTAAAACTCACATTGTGCGACATTTTTTTAAACGTCAAAAAAATGTCTCGAAATGTCACATTGTGCGACAATTTTTTGAAACGTAACAAAATGTCACATTGCTTGACGTTTTTTGGAAACGCCATGAAAATGTCAAGAAATGTCACATTGCACGACGTTTTTTCTAAAATGCCACAAAATTTCACATTGCGCGATGTTTTTGGAAACGTCATGAAAATGTCACGAAATGTCCCATTGCGCGATGTTTTTTGAAAACAATATGAAAATGTCACGAAATGTCCCATTGCGCGACGTTTTTTGAAAACATCATGAAAATGTTGTAAACGATCTAGAAGGGGGTTGAATAGATCTTTAAAGCTTTTTGTAGAGTTCTACAATAAAATCACGGGATTAATACACACAAAATAATTTAATCAAATTTAAATGTAAAGAGTAAGGAAGAAGAGAGGCAAACGTTGTTTTTATAGAGGTTCGGTGCTAAGACCTACGTCCTCTACCTAAGCTCCCACTTAGGATTTGGCAA
>JAOSBK010019964.1:0-12442 GCA_027568895.1 Erythroxylum shatona | reverse complement strand
CTAGTCTTTCCATATTTACCCTTCTTTTGTCTTTATAACTAATACCTTATACTTCTAATTCCTTAACTAATGATCATGGAAAATTTGAAGGAATTTGATAATACTTCCTTCTATAAAAATGTTCCTTGCTGTCTTAATTTTCTAATGACACTAAAATCATTCAATTTGGTTCAGAAATCTAAAAGTTATACCTCAAACATTTCTAAATTGTTCTTATACTGAAACAATATTATGTGCTCAACTTCCATCCAAAAATTAAAATTCTTAGGGACTGAATTAGAACTTGATTTCATAAGACAATTTGTAGCACTATGCCTCTAGCTTACTCTAAGTTAAAAATCATCTCATTTGGGTAACTAGAGAAGATGTTATGGCTAAAACACTAAAGCATACTCAACGAACATGTTTCAAACTACATTTTCCAGCTTATGACTTCCAACATTTCACATACAATTTTTCTAACGTCCAAAAAAAGTTTGGGGCCCAACATACACACTTGGTTCCTCCGCCTACTTGCCACTTCGAAGTGTAATAGCCTTGAGTTGTTCCTTTGGGTTGGCCTTAGTATTGCTTAACAGGCTACCTGCAATTCTAAAAAACAAAACATTAGCAAGTTGACCTACCTGTACCTCCAAGTTGTGGATGGATGAGGCATAGTTCTTCACAATCTGATCAAACTTTGTCTCTATTCTCTTCCTCCTAGCTCGAAAACATCCTCTTTTGGTTCTCTTCTTGATTTGCCAGTTTGAACCCAAGACGTCCATTAGCTTGTCCATTTTGTTCTCCAAAGATCCAAGTTGATCTTACTAAAATCCAAGAGGTCCTTACGATCTTGCTTCGCCACCTGCATTGTTAGTACTCCAAAAAATATTTGGGTGGCTTTTCCACCCCGGATTATAAGTATTAGCGTATGACTTGTTACTTTGATGTGGTTGGCCTAAGTAATTTACTTGTTTTGTGCTACTAGCTCCCAACAAGAAGCATTCTACTGTGTAATGTTGTCCTGCCCACATAACTCACATTATAATTGCATAGCTTTAGTTGTAGATGAAAATTCTCCTTGCATGTTGCTCAATTGATTAGTGAGGGCTATGATTTGTGCTTGTAAAGATGTAACGAACTCAATCGGGATCATACCTTTTTGTTCCTTTTTCCCCTGTCTACTCCTCTCACTTGACCACATACAACTATTGCTTGCTAACTCTTCCAAAAGATCATGGGCTGCATTGATATTTTTCCTTATCAAAGAACCCCTAGCAGCTACATCTATGGTTCTTCTTGTGCTCTGATTTACACCATTGTAGAATGTTTGCAAAAGGAACTCCCTCGGTAGGTTGTCGTGGGGGCGGCTTCTCTGTAATTCTTTAAACCTCTCCTAAGCTTCATATAAAGATTCCCCATCACTTTGTTGAAAATTTAGGATTTTCTTTATGATTCTTATTGCCTTAGTCAAGGGGAAGTATTTAGCAAGGAATGCTTGGGTTAGATATTCCTAAGTAGTGATATGCCCTGAATTGAGTGAGTTGCACCAGGCCTTTATCCTCTCTCAAAGTGAAAGAAAAAAATTGCAACCTCACGACATCATCAAACATCCCATTAAACTTGATGGTGTCATATAGCTTCAAATAATTTGCAAGATGGGTGTTGGGATCTTCATTGGATAGCATATAAAGTTGCACACTGTTGTGAAGTATGTTGAGGAGTGTCGGCTTGATCTCGAAATTATTAGCTTGAATCGTTGGCCTTGTAACTCCTTGGGGACTAAAACCTGACTTCATAAAGTCCATCAATGTCATCACAGCTCCTTGTTCTCCTTCTTCTGCCATATTTCTTTGTATATTTTCTTGGCACTTTTCTCTTCTTAACTCTCGTTCGTGCCTTATGATATATGATAACTCTTTGTCACTAAATTCAGTAGACCTTGACGTGCTCCTTGTGTTCATGCACTTGCAAATACACAAGAAAAAGTATTGAAAACTTTTAAATCAAAGTAACACAAATTAAACAAGATGTGAAACAAACAATCCCTAGTAACGATGCTAAAAACTTGTTGATTGCGAAACAAACTACTAATTTTACACTCAAAACTGCAAGTATATGAGTCGTAACTTGTAGTAAAAAGTGGATATTGATCCCACAAGGATTGTGCTTAGGCACCACTTAATTCAAGTTGCTCCTTATTTAAGAACCAATTTTAATGAATATAAACTGAAAAATTAAACTAAATCAAACAACTAACAATGAACAAAAGATAAAGCAAAAGTGCAGAAACTTGGAGTTCACGATTTAACAATTAGAGATCACTTTTTCCCTATCTTATCTCCCTCCTATCTTGTTAATTGAATTTTGCCTCACCTAAAAAGTCCTAATGTATTAACTACCCTCTCTTAAGGTGTAATTAACTATCCCTGGCCAAATTAAATGGAGATGATTAAGCAATCTCTCAATTTACAAAATTAGTCCACCAATTCAACTAGTTATGAAGTTATCCTATGGGTAATCAACTAATTAGCCAATATCTCTCTGTAACTAATCAATTAGCTTGATGAATGTAGGTCTATAGAGTGCCAATTCTCATTGTACTACCCTACATAATTTATCCAACTCAATTTCTCAATATATTACAAGGTATAAGCTCACCATTCATCAAAAGCATCATTCATTCAAATCAACAAAATAGGAGCTCAACAAGTAGTTTAAAAGTAATCTCTATAAATAACTTAGCTAGTCATAATGTCATTAACTTCCCAATAACCAAACAATCCATAATAAAGATGCTAGAAGAGAAAAACGTAATAAGAATTAGATGAAGCAAGCTCCTCCTCTTCTTTGCCCAAATCTGGAAAATCTAAAGTTGGTGTGCTCTTTGCCCAATTTGGAATGGAAATCTTGATTCTTTACCTCTCTCTAAGCTCTAAATCTATTTTTTAGCTCAAGGAAGCAAGTTCTCCTGACCCTCTTTCGACCTTAGGGATTTATACCCTTATATATTATAAGATAAGTCATAAAACCTTAAAAAATAAGTGAAACATGCATGTTTTTTCTGCCTCCAGTTGTGGGAATTATCACTGTGCTTCCTACGATCATGGGCTAATGTGGCAAAAATGTTTTGATGAGATTTCCCACGGCCATGGGAAATAGGCTTTTTCCCATGATCGTGGGTTCTTGTTCTACAACTCCTCCGCTTCTCTTCTCCTCCCTTAGTTCCTAGCTCAATCATAAAAGTGGCCACCCTCCATTCCTATACCAAAATGATCAATCTTATCTTAAACCAACATCAAACATAAAACAAAATCCATGAAGATCAAACTAAATAAAACACTTAAAATAAGTCCTAAATCACAACAATAATAACCTATTATGCAAGAAACACATGCCAAATACTTAGAAAAACAAACACTAGTGCACAACTATCACCTACTAGATCTAGTTGTAGTGGATGTGGATGATTAAGAATAGCGTGTGTTTGCAAACAAACCTAAGCTAAAGATCCTTCTACAATGGTCCCTACTACTCACTACATCAAGATATATTTGACTCTCATCAATAGTTTCAGAGAGCTGAGACTGTTAATGATTGCTTTCTTGTATTTGGTCCTATCATTGCAATTATTTATGTTAATAAATGATATTTTTTAATAATTAAAATTAAAGTATAAATTTACATACATTAAGTTTTTTGCATTGGGTATTGTTGAAGGTCACACCATCATGCTTTTTAGTGTAGGTGTGCAAAAAAAGCTGACATAATGTAAGCTTCCTGGCCATAGACTTTTCCTGCATCAGAATAAAGTGTTATAAGTGAACTATAATTTACAAAAATTTTGGCAAAGTTCCCTCTATTTTTATTATATTTACCCCTGTTAAACAAAACACTTTACTTAACAACACAATCATTAGTGGCAATAGACATTTATAACATTATCATTCTCCATAATACACATATATTTTCATTCTAAATTTCATACATCAAATTACACTGAAATCAAATTTCATACATAAAAGTACAAAATTAGAATATAAATATAAAGTTTATATACTTAAAAGTTTCTTTGTATTCTCCTGGTGGGTTATAGATCCTCCAATGTGTATGGGTAGACTCTCTCCCTCTAGTCCTCCATGTCTGTTTGCAAAATTGCACTCTAAAATGGACATTGCCTTAGGTGATGCCTAATATCACTGGCAATGACTCCATATTTCTTCAAATATATAAGGAGATCGTAAACCATTCTTCTGTATAAAAACTAGAAAGTCTATATAATATGCATGAGCTCGTCTCTCTCATACACTATAAATTACAACATAAAATTTTGAACCCCAAAAAACATTCACCCTGATATCTCTATCAGTATAGCGGTGGTGGATAGTGTAAAAGGGTTGCTGGATGATTTAGTAGCAGGTATAGAACGTGACTGTACAGGGACTATAGGTTAGGCTGGTGATGCCTCATCTATATGTGCAGTAGCTGAACGTAGAACACTTGACTTTGTAGCATCTATTGAATGTGATGCTTCACATAGACCTATACTAGCTCGTCCAAATGGTGGTATCCTGATATAAAATAAACATATAACAATATATTGTTGATTCAATAATGTATTTATTCATATAATATTTTTATTACAAAAAAAAATTAAATTTTATCATCACTTAATTATAAATAAAAATTATCATCATCTTCTTTTTTAAAAGAACTAAAATCAAACTCAAGCTCCTCTTTAGATCTCTCACCCTCTTTATCCTCTCCAGATGAAGTTTCAACATATTCATTATTTGTATCATTCAAAGGTTCATTCTCGTTATATGTTACAGATGTATTTATTTCATAAACATCTTCCTGAAACGCTTTACTTCCAATTCTCTTATTTTCTCCTTTTCTATGTAATTCAAAAAAACCTCTAGCTTTTACTTTGCAAATGGCCAACCAATCTGACTTATATCATCGTAAGTTAGGAAAAGGGACATAATACACCTCTATTGCTTGCAACACGAGAGATTCAAATTGTCTAAATTTTCTTTGTTGGTTGATTTCAACTAGATTGTATCAGTTGTGCACTTTTGTTCCAACATTAGGAGTTGGATACTTAAATATCACACTTCGTTTTGTTGGCAATGCAGGGTACTTAATTTCAAGTATCTCAATAATTTTACTATAGTAATCCATCAATTCTTCCTATATGCAAACCCCACTATTTATTATTGACATGCTATGACCGTAATATTTTGTATGAAATTTATATCCATTAACAAATAAACCGGATACGATTTAACACTTCACAAAGGTCTTTTCGTAAGATCATATATGAACTTGTTCTTTATTGCATTTTATGAGGCCCACACAAAGAAAAATTATAATATTAAATAGTATAATGTTATTTGAACACTTTGATATGATATTTTAACCATTTCAATTATTGCAAATGAAAATTTACATATTTCTCAAGCCATCGAGAAAAGTATCTTTCAACTTCTTTATTAATATCATCTTGTGTTGTTTTGGGTATTAGCTCACGTAACCATTCCTCGTATAATCTAAAAGCATTATTATGTATTTTAGTTATGAACAACAATAACCTCGAAAACCTAAATAATCAATTTCAAAATCAACTTAAACTTACTACACAAAAGGTTGAACCCCTTCGCAATTCAATAAAATATAACAACAGTGTTGGCCCTCGAATTTTTTCTTTAATTAAACATGATTTAAATAAATTATGAGGTTTTAATAGATTAAATTTTGGAGTTAATTATTATATGAATGTTAGTAGGATTTTATTATATGGTTTAGTTGTATTAAAACTGTAAGAATGTTGAAGGGCATTATTGGTAAGTCACTTATGAGTAAAAGCCATAAGGCATATAAGGAAGGGTAAAATGGACATGCTATACTCATTAAGCGTATTAAGGGAAGAAATAAAGGTGTCTTGCATTTGAGAGAAGAAGAAAAAAGTGAATTGAGGCAGAGAAAGAAGAGAGGTCGTAGAGAAGAAGAGAAGGAGAGAAAGAAGAGAAAACAAGCTAGGATTCAAATTTTTCTTAGCCTTCAAAAGAGATTTTGAGGTTGTTCAAGAAGAGAAAAAGGTAGGGAAGAGAATAGCTTTCATTTGACCTAAACATCTCTTCATTTGGAGAAGAATTAAGGTAAGTACGTTTTTGGGTTCTTTGGATTTTGGAAGTATTTTTGGATCATAAAGCTTAGGAAATGCATGGTTTCAAGTATTTTAGGATCAATTTTAGTGAATGTGTGTTCTTTAGGTTTTCAATTTCAATTCCTATTGAATAGGATTTTTGTCATTGTTAAAGGAAATCAAGAAAGGCAAGAGGAGCAAGAGGAGAGGCATTCTTAAGCAAATTTAAGTAAGGAATTCAAGGTGGGTTTCATGTTGATAATTGAGTTAATAAGCTATTAGTGTTTCTTTCATATAAATGGAAATAAATGATTTCAACTACTACATAAATGTTCATTTATTGCTCTTTAAATTCTTCGAGAAAGTATTACATGTTTATGAAGGAATTTATGAGCCATGAGCATTTTTCAAATCGAAAAAGTTAAATGATTTCAATTGTGTTATAAATGTTACATTTATTGCTTCTTGGATGATTGAGAAATTGCTATATGTTTGGTGTATAAATTGTGTTGATGATTTATGGAAAGAACGTGAAAATATTTTTTTGAAAAGATATTGAGTTTATGGAATCATGTTTCGGAAATGTGCCATTTTGGGCAACATGTTTACAAGTTGGGAAATGCATGATTATGTGGGTTTGTGGTGGTCCGTTCTGTTATGTCAAGTGCACTTTGATTTTTTTAAAGGCTTCTCCCACCTACCTGCTAGTGGCACAGAGCTCCTTAATGGACTTTCTCATGTTTACGACTACATAAGACCATTACGTGGGATTGCGATAGTACGTTCTGTTCATGAATACACAATACCATTAGTGGGAATATGTTAGTATGTTCTGTTTACAGACCTACCCAAACTATTCTGAGTTGCTTATGTGTTTATGATTGGATGACAATTTAATGTATATGTGACTTATGTGTTTATGATATGTGTTGACAAGTTGAGAATTTGAGAAATAAGTGTTTTATGATTTTAATGTGAAATTACTATAGTTATGAAGATGGTAAATGGTTTTTCTTGTTCTCGAGTGTAAACTTGTTACCCACGAGCCTATAAGCTCACCCTCATTCTCCTTCCCATATTCAGGTGATAAGCAATATATCAAGTAGCCAAGAGTCATGGCATCACTCCGATTATGTATATTTTTATATTTTAAGCTAGCTTTTGTAAACACAATGCTTTAGTCGCATTTCAAGTACTTTTCTTCAAGTATCTTTTTTATTTTTGGATTATGAAGTGAATGATGTATTATGGCTTGAAATGCCCATTAAAGCTTTGTAAACTCTCATCTTTTGATGTTAATGAAATATGATTGTACTTTGCTTATGATTCTCAAAGTTTGTATGATGCATTTTTCAAGTTTTTCATAAGGGTAAAAAGTGTGTTCTGACTTTAGGGGAAAACAATCTTGATCTAGGAAGAATTAGGCAAATTTGTCTTCATTGAAGTTGTATCTTATTTGTTTAGCTTTCCAACAGTACATAGTTTGAAATTTTTGGACATTGGATGAGAGAGTTATTGTCATTTCATGATAAGGGGTGTTGGCAGTCTATAGCACTATCCTTGACAGGTTTTCTGTCTGATCTTCAAAGTTCTCCGCGATGAACCCAAAAGTACATCGTGGTGAACTTTTTTAGAAGAGTCTTCCTTCAAGTTTTTCCATGGCAAACCCAAAAGTTGGCCGCAGCGAACTTTTCTCGAGAGGTCTTTTCCTTCACCTTCAACGTTCACCGCGGCAAAGCTAAGAGTTAGTCGCGACGAACTCTTTTTGTATAAGGGACTTTAATTTGTGATTTTGACCCTTTTGAGGGCAAATCTCTCTTTGGAGTCTTCATGGAAATTGTAGATCTAGAAGTCCTCTTCAAAATCATCCTAGAATGACCTTCATTTGACATCTCTAATGAAAGTTATGCCTATTGTACCAAAATAGGTACAATTATAATTGTGGACTTATAAATGTCTTTCTTTAATAAAGGTTACTTCAGATGGACCTTGAGTGTTCACCACAGTGAAGCCACATGTTCGTCGTGGTGTACTTTTCCCGAAGGGCAGTTAGATAGTTTCTTCAATGTTCACCGCAGTGAACATTCACTTTGCCAAGGCCCACTCGCCATGTTGCCTACAAAATTTTTCTTTATTTTTTGGATGTCTTCTACTTTCCTCTCGTATGATCTTCACCTGACAATGTTCATGTTTTATGACTCCCGATAGTTGGACTCTAGAAATAGGGTCCAAAAAGTAGCCAGCCTTTATTTCTTTTTTTGTTAACATCCTTCCTATTGACTATCCATATGTTTATCCTAGATATGTGAAAATTAATAAGTTACCATCAACATCACCCATTTCTCCCCCATCGTCATTACGAGGAAATTTTCTCTCTTGTATATACATATGGCTCAAAATATGGACAAAATGTACTTGCTTTCTTCACTAAATAAGCATTACATATCGAACCTTCAACTCTAGCCTTGTTTTTGATATTTTTCTTGAAGTGATGCAAATACCTACATTACAAATAGGGTTATTACAATTCTATAATTAAAACATGTTGTAACTTTTATTTAAATATTAACTATAATTACCTCTCAAATGGATACATCCATCGATATTAAACTGGACCAGTAAGTTTAGCTTGGTGTGCTAAATGTACAGGTAGATGCTCCATATAGTCAAAGAAACCTGGAGGAAAAAGCCCTTCCAATTTGTATAAGATAACTAGAATTTCCCTTTCTACATTTTCATTTCAACTAACTTTATTTCATATAATGTTAAGCTTTTGAAGAAAACACTTAATTATGTTATATCTTCCCAAAACTATTCGGTAGTAACTCCTAAAATGCAATTGGATTTAGCCTTTGTATAAACAGATGACAATTATGACTTTTCATCCCAAATAATTTGTACTTCCTCATGTCCACTCACCTTGCTAAGTTTGAAATATAATTATCAGGAAACTTTAGAATTTTCAACCATTCATACAAAATTTCCTTTTGTTTTTGTCCAAAGTGTAACATGTTTTTGGATATTTACCCATGTAAAGATCTTTATCTAACTCGTTCCTTCTATAAAAAAGTTTTCAAATCAGCTTGTGATTTTGCATTTTTATCATCCCTTCAATTTTCATTATGGTGTTGAACAAATTATCAAAATTATATTTTTAATATGCATAACATCTAGATTATGACGTATCAAATTAGTTTTCCAATATGGAAAATCCAAAAGATACTTTGTTTTCTCTAACCAAAGTTTTTACCAATGCTTCTATTAACTTCTTCAGCTTTAAGTTTTATAGATTTTAGAAACCCTAAGTCATTAATCTCCTGCAATATCTCTTCACCAGCTTTGTGAGGGAGAGGAGGTGTTTATGTAATAGCTGGTTTCCAAAACTTACTGAGGGTTAAAATGTTAGACTTTTAACTCGTATCATTTTAGAATTAATGAGGTGCAATGCATTTTATTCACATGCATAATATGAACATATATACACACATGAATGTTGATTTGGAAAACATTACGAAGATTATATGTACATTCAATTAACATATTTGGGGGTATGAAAGGTTTAAAATGGTTACGATATGACTGTGTATTGTTTATGTCTTGAATTTTGGTTTGATGGATTACAATAAGTAATTTGGAATTAATTTTTACAATTGGAAGAGTGATGAATTAAAATGCACATTTAGTTTAGGAAAAATGTCAAGTGGTAAGATAAGCTGACACATGAAAAATTAGGTTGACTAAGCCTATAAAATGAGTGACATTTGGCGTAGGAAATTAAGTGACAAATGGCATAGAGAAATAAGTGACAAATGGCCTAGGAAAATAAGAGATATTTGGTAACCACATAAGAAGACATGTAGCTTAATCCATTTTTATGACGTGTCCTTCTAAAATAAAGACACCTTGCACCAAATGGCTTAAGCAAATGCAGAGTTACGTTTCTCTCTAGTTGCTTCTTCTGTATGCTTTTTTCTTCTCCTCGCTCTCACTATCGAAACATACACATAATCCTCACAGCTTTGAAATTTTGCTTTAATTCTATTGATCATCCCTATAAGATCCATACAAGATCCTTCGCAAATATAGCTATAATTTGTTATCATCTCTTTTCCCTTATTGAAATCATTCTACTCCCATCTTGTTCTTGGAATTGTGTTTGAATGCATGGAAGGCTAGGTTAGCTTAATAATTGAGGAGGTATTTGAGATTATCAAAAAGGTAAAATACTAATCTCTTGTGATATAAAATCATAGAACTTGATGATGCATGAATGGTAGTGTTTGTTCTGTTTAGCATTTATGAAAAATAATAGTTTACAAATTATTAAATGAATGATTTTGAGCTTGAAATTAAGATGAAATTTATGAGGAGTTGAGGTATAGTTAAGGCATAATTGAGATATAAATAATGGACTATTATGAAGGTTTTTTGAATTTGATATGAAAGAGTTTTCTTTTAAATCTGGAAAAAAACTTAGGGGATGTTAGTGTATGTGTAAGAATGATTATTACTGACATAAATGAATAGAATTTAGAGAGCTTTAATGTAATATTAACATGAATTGAAGTAGTTTTTGAGAGTACGAATTATGAAAATTTTGAAGTGTTAATGATGATCCTAAGTAGATGAAATTTGTGGAGAATTGAGGGAAATTGGCCAAAGCTTTGAAATGATAATTTCAGTTTTGTGAATTTGTTGAACTAAATAAGGATAAGTCACTCTACATTGGTGTATTTAGACTTCATTCAGGCTTAAAATGAACCTAGTTTATTGCCTAATTAATTGGTTAAGGGTTTGATAATGAATGGACTATCTTGATATCAATGTATTTAAATCTGAAAATTTTGAGTTGTTAAATGAATAAAAATGTTCTTATGAATGCAAATATGATCCAATGGATATGAGTAAGGTGTATTATGTATGAATGAATGAGAATTGGGAAATTGTGTTAACGTATATTGCTAGAAAAGGTTGATGAATGTATGATTGATGAATTTAGAGTAATCATGTTGGGACCTCGTCCTTGTGAGTCACATGTCGACGTCCTACGTGACATCGAGGCGCACATCCCACAAGGTTGGTGTGCCCACACCAAGTCAAACCTCAAAAACGAACTCATCTCACTTACTTCCGAACATATTTTGGAATAGCTCAAAAAGGAATTTCAATAAGACTTCCTTACAATATTTGTTCCTCATTGCCTTAAGTTTCTAACAACACTAAAAACGTTCAATTTGATTCAGAAATAAAGAAGTATTGGCCAAAACACTTTCGGGTTAAATTTAAATCGAGACTGAATACTATACCCGAATTCACTCCAGAAATTGAAAGCCTTAGGGCCTAAATTGAAATTCAATTACTTCAAATAAGTTGTAGCCCCATGACTCCAGTTTGTTTTGAAATAAGAATCAACTCAATTGGATCTCTACAGATCGAGATATCGCCAAAATAAGGAAGCATGTTCAGACTTTTTCAACCGATCTTCTCACTTTGATTTAATCAATCTTTTTCAAATTAATATCAAAAGATTGGGTCAATTGGAGGTCGGACGAAAAAGTTATAAGCAAAAGAGTGAAAGAGGGTTGGGTCGCACTCTCAACACGTCGCCCTCGCGACGCGCGCCAATGCGCGGCGTCGCACTCGCGACGCCTGCGAGGACGCTGCGACTTTCTTCTTCTTCTTTTTTTTGACCACCTAACTTCTAAACTCTATAACTTTCGACTCAGAATTCCAAAATTTTCAAATTTGGTATCAATGGAAAGTTAAAAGAAGATATACAACTTCCATGAAGGACTTAAAAACCAATTCGGCCTCTAAAGGAGTCAAAATCCACCTCAAAGTGGTTGCCTGAAAAAAAGTCATCCTAAACAGTAACATAACTTCTAAACATCATAACTTTCTACTCCAGTGTCGAAAAATATCATACTTTGTATCAACGGAAAGATAAAAAGACAATGTACAACTTTAATGAAGACCCTAAGAACAATTTCTAACTCTATGAGGGTAAAAAATTCACTCAAAATTTTTGTCCTGAAATTTGCCATTCTTGACAGCACCTATACCCAACTTCAACAATTCACATCTATCAACTCCCACATCCAAAAATAGCATATTATACATCGTTGGAAAGCTATGAAGTTCCTATATAACTTTCAAGAAGACTACTTGATCCAATTCAATCCATATCAGTCCAGAATTTGCCTCAAAGCATAGCATACACAAACCTACCCTTATAGATATTTTCAAAAACAATGCAAAGCAACCTTTGGAACATGCATCGGCAAAACACAATCAAACTTGAATATCTTTCAATAA
>JAOSBK010019953.1:0-12443 GCA_027568895.1 Erythroxylum shatona | reverse complement strand
AGCTTCTGCTTCGAACAGGTACTGATTCTTCTACAATCTTCATTCTCAAATCCTTTTTGTTGATTGGTTGAGAAGAATTGTAAGGTTCCAATTGGTATTCAACTGTTTTTTACCTTCTGCTGAACATCAGATGAAGAAACCTTCTTCTGACTGGGCTTCACCTTCTTTTATTCTTCTGCTGATTTAGAAGAAAGTTGTTGTTGAGGCTTCTTCCTATCAAATACCAACTTCCTTTTATTTTCTATCTCTCCAGATGATTTTTCTGATGAGCTTTGCAAAATAGAGGCAATTGATTAGGTAAGTTGTTGTCTTTTTCCTTCCTTTTCAAAATCTCTATCAAGAATCAGAGATTTCCTCTTCTTCTGTTCTTGTTGTCATTTGTTGACTGTTTGGGTTTGTTTGATTGAAGTGTCTCCACCTTTCTCTTCAATGACACTTGTTGCGATGATTGTTGAACTCGGCTTTCCTCTTTCTATAGAATCGTTTTAGGTTTTATTAGTGCATCAGAAAATTTCTCAGTCTTTTCTTCTTTAAATGATTTTCCTATTGATCGTGGTTTTGTTTTTCTTGCAGACATACCACATTCACTTCTACCTCGTCTTACTATAAGTTCCCCCTCAAACCTTGCTTCATGTGTAGAACCTATATCCGCCTTTTCATCAAACTTTATCCCCATTATATGAATAGTTGTGGCATTAATAGTACTCTTCACATCCATCTTTACCCTGTTACCTCTATCAAGAAGGATTCCAGATTCTCTAAAAATTTTTGTCAATAGCATTCCATACAGTAAAGAGCTAGAATCCCCCTTTGACTTCATCATATACTTCAAAATCAAGTAGGGAAGATTAATGGGTTGATGATTCAGTAGGTGATACAGACAATGCTTATTGTTCATTGTCACAAGATCCTTCCAGCCTTATCTTGGTAGAACACAATAAAGAAGTAGTGAATGTAGAACCCTAGCCTTTAGAGCAAGGGTTGCAGCCTTCTTAACTTCAGGATCACTACTTCCATAGAGTTGTCAATTAATGTGCATTCTATCTACACGACCTTGAGTAATCCATCATGTATTGTTAAACATCTTTACTCCAATACTAGGACACCCATTGACCCTCTCGATAGTATCTTGCGTCACGATAACCGATAAACCATCTACCATAGATACTAAGGTATCGTTGACCAAATTGGCATTCTTCCAAAACTAATATATCTCATTCAAATAGACCTTTTCAAGAACCTTGAAGAAGTTCTTCCAGTCAACTGCTTCAATCTCTGGTTCAATGTCCATCCAATTTTCCTTCAATTATTTGAAATCAACGTGTCTCCTATAGATAAGTGATTGCTCCATTTATGTTCTGTAACAAATAAAAACTAAACACACAAAAGTATTGCGCTCAAAATAGCGATGTTAGTCTCTAAAAGTAAGAATATGAGATGAAATAAACTTGAAACTCAGAACATAGTATTGAATCATCTTGGTTGAGAGCACTAAGCAAGTTGGTTTCAAAGTATTTTAAGAAAATTATAGAGTAAAAAGTATTTTAGAATCTTGAGAAGATTTCCTTCTTATACCTACTCTTGAAAAATTACCGTTTATAACTTACTGTTACTATTTACTTAAAAACTTACGACTTTTTATCTTCTTCTTGTATTAATCATCTAGGTCATGTCGTATTAGACGAATGGTCATTTAGTATTACCATATTTAAGTTCCATCTAATTTCCTTGAATCTATCTTCACATAAAGGTTTAGTGAAGATATCCGCCCATTGTTGATTCGTCTCAACAAACTGTAGACTGATGATTCCTCTTTGTACATAGTCTCGTATAAAATGATGTCTAACTTCAATATGCTTTGCCCTCGAGTGTTGTATTAGATTCTTAGATAGATTGGTAGCACTTGTGTTGTCATAGAAGATTGGAATTTGATCTTCTTGTATGGAGTAATCTTCTAACTAATACTTAATCCATAACATCTGTGAACAATAACTTGTAGCTTACATGTATTCAACTTCTGCAGTAGATAGAGTAATTGAACTTTGCCTCTTGCTTGACCATAAAATTAGATTATGACCAAGAAAGTGACAACCTCCACTTGTACTCTTTCTATCAATTTTATCTCCAGCATAATCAGCATCACAGTAGCCAATTAACCTGAAATCTTTACCTTTCTCATACATTAAACCAAGATCAGTAGAACCTGCGAAGTATCTCAATATTCTTTTAACAGCAATATAATGAGATTCTTTAGGATTTACTTGAAATCTTGCACAAAAACAAACATTAAACAATATATTAGGTCTGCTTGCAGTTAGGTAAAGTAAAGAACCAATAATTCCTCTAAAAAGGGTTTCATCAACCTTCTTACCTATTTCATCCTTAGATAAAAAGATTGAAGGATGCATAGGAGTTGACGTAGATTTAACCTTTTCCATTTTATATTTGACTAACAGTTCTTTGATGTATTTTTGTTGATGAATAAAAATCTTTTCTTCGGTTTGCTACTCATTTCAAATTCACTTTTCATAAGATTTTCAAAACTGGAACATTCTTAGAAGTTTCACCAAAAATATCATCGACATTTATCTGTACTATAATGAAATCATTTTGATACATTTTCTAAATAGAGTCTTATTTACTTGTCCTTTAATAAAGTCATTTCCAATCAAAAATGAACTTAGACGATCATACCAAGCACAAGGTGCTTGTTTTAATCCATACAAAACTTTATGACGGCTATAGACATCATCTGGTTTATCAGTATCTTCAAAACCAAGAGGTTGCTTTACACAAACTTCTTCATCTATAAAACCATTCAAAAACTGCATTTTTCACATCCATTTGAAACAATTTTATATCATAGCAAGCAGCATATGCAAGCAAAATCCTAATAGCTTCTAGTCTAGCTACAGGAGCATAGGTTTCATTATAGTCTATTCCTTCCTGTTGATTATAGCCTTAAGCTACTAATCTAGCTTTGTTACAGTTTACTCTACCTGATTCATCTAGTTTATTTTTGAATCCCATCTGGTTCCTATGATAGACTTATTGGGTGGCCTAGGAACTAAAGAACAAACTTTGTTCCTTGTAAATTGATTTAACTCCTCTTGTATGGCTAGAATCTAAGCTTCATCCTGAAAAGCTTCATCAATTTTCTTAACTTCTAATTTAGAAACAAAAGCTACATTTTCCTCTCTTCTAAATTTAGACCTAATTCTTACTCCTTTTGAAGTTTCGTATAGCGCCCCCTTACCGCAGAATACATACCTGGACACCCGGAGGTCATTCTAGTACATAATCTACGATAAGGATGAGCTACGTTCGATCACTACATTCACTTCACATGACATCATATCACTGTTCACTTATAAAGCATCAATAGAAAAATCACAATATTTTAAAACCAACTTTTTCCTCTTTCATAAAATCTAAATGTCTACATGGTGTCTTTCAACATTTTCTATATGTACATCATCAAAATCTAATATAAAAGTACTACATGAAAGACGAAAATATACAAAATCTAACTAATCTGTCCAAAAGTCCCAATTAACCGACCTTTGAGCCATAACTTCTCTTTCCAATCACAATCTACACGACTGGTAGAGCCTCTCAGTAGCTAGAGTTGTCTCTTAGTCCTGAAAAGACAACATTGCAATTTTGGTGAGTTTTGCGAACTCAATAAGGTAACCATCATCGATGGTTCACTCAATTCATGCAACACATCATTTCACTTAACATACAATCACATACTGCACTTTACATAAGTATCACACTTTTCCTTAAGCATAGGCAAATCTGGCATTTCATTCCAGCAAAGATACTTAACAATATGCATATTAAATGCTCATGAGACACTTTCCAATTATTATGTTGTTGTGACCAAGCGCCTGAACTGTCCCGCATCCATTTTGGATACCGGGCTCATTAATAACTGTCCCTTATCCAATGAGGATACATGGTTCATTTTACATAGTGAGCTTTAGGCTCTTAATCACTGTTTAAGCTCGAGGCTCTTTTCACTCATTGAGTTTTAAGCTCTAATCGGTGGCTACTCTGGTCACAACTGTCATTATCTGATTATGCATTCATGTATGGAATGCATGTACAACAATTACTCACATTAGAAAGCAATTAGATCTTCACATTCACATTCAAGTAGCATTTCAATATCTCAATACACATTCACATTCATCGGACCTTCTGTCCGGAATTCACAATTAAACACATTCAATTACCATTCAAAACATAATTTAAGCAAATAAGTAATTAAGTGAGACCGTCTAGGTTACTCACAGTTGTTCCCGAAGCTAATTCTAGGAAGTTCCAGCGATGTTTGGGGGTTGACGTTTTAGTTGCTCCCCTATATCAGACAACTACACATATATCACAATTTACACAATCATAAGTGTTTAATAATGCACATGTATGAAATGAAATATGTACAATGCATGTTCATCACAATTTCGAGTATTTATCCATCAATTTTACCACAAAGTCATTCTCATATCAGAACTCATCTAAGTACAATTTATACTTAGGTTTATGTCTCACTAAAACCATTAAAATCTCTATCCCTTTCTCATTGACTCACTTCAGATTTTTCCAAGTCACACTTTTGGGTGTACGGTTCACATTCAATTAGAAAGAAAAACTAATGTAATTTGGTCATACTCTCTTACATAAATATGTTCCTCTATGTCTTATCTTTCCATTGACACCAAAATCACTCAATTTGGTTCAGTAATTTGGAAGATATACCTCCAACATTATCGGGTTGTTCACATTCAAAAACAGTGTACTATATACAATTTCCATCCAAAAATTCAATATCTTAGAGAAAGAATCAAAATCTGACTTCTTGAGACCATTTGTATACCTATATCTCCAGTTTACTCAAAATTAAAATTCATCTTATTTGGAATCCTATAGATCAAGATATCATCAAAATACTAGAACATGTTTAGTAAAATATCCAGTTCATGCTCTTCCAACCGATATCCTTACTTTGATTCGATCGATCTTTTTCTATTCCAAACCAAAAGCTCTAAATTTTTATAGAGTGATAGAGGAATGTGTTATGAATCTAATTTCTCAAAAATTAGATTATTTGGAGATCGGATGACAATATTATGGCCAAAATAGTGGAATATGTTCAGGTTGGGGAAGGATCTGCAGGTCACGATCGTGCTTGCGTGTGCGGCCGCGAAATCGCGATCACAACTTTCGCGATCCTTCTACAGAGTCGTGATCGCGATGCATCGCGATCACGACTTGCCTCCTCCTCCCTTTTCTCTTCTTCTTCAGACCTGTTTGGTAAAAAGTGCATAACTTTCACTATAAATATCAGATTAAGGTCATTTAAAGACTGTTTCAAAAAAGACTTCTAGTTCTATACAAACCTTAAAAACAATTTTTGCCTCTATATGACTCAAAATTTCAGAATAAAGTAGCTGTCCCAAATGTCCCTCCTATGCAGCATTACAAAATTATAAAGATCATATCTCCTAACTCAAATGTCCAAAAATTACATACTTTATACTGTTAGAAAGCTAAGAGGACAAGCTACAACCTTTATGAAGACAACTTTGTTAAATCTGTTTAGATCAATATAGTAAATTCACCAAATATTAGATCAAAAATTCAACTCACTATTCATTCCAAGAAATTTCCAAACTTCATTTTTCAAATTTCGACACTTCAATTTTTAATCTACTCCATTTCACTTAACTCATTCACCACAAATTCACACTACCTCTAAAACTGCAAATTTAACCAAGTTTCATCGACATCATAAAAAAACAAATATTCAGTAGTTGAACTCTTCATGCTCTACTATACACCATTCACTACATTTTCATCTTTTTTCCATATTCTCCATTTTCCTCTTAACTTTCATTTATACACTCATTCCCATCTCAGACCATCATTTTACAATTGCTCTTCAACTCAAAAACTATTTCCTTGATCATTTCTAAGTTTTCATCAACTCACGTATAAACACCTATATATTTATACATGCACAGTGAAGAAACATAGCATATCACCTTTGCATATCTAATTCTCAACACTAATCCTATACATCATTTCATTGCCATTTCAACTTCAAGAACCATTTCCACAACACCTGATTACTAACAATCCATCAAAACTAAATAACACCATATCCACAATTTTCATCCCATTAACCCAATGTTAATAAATATAAATATGCGTAAATTCCATTATCATGCACTGACAATAAATTCATCAACTTTATTTGAAAAATCCACAACTCTAACAAATTTATTCACTACTTGTTAAAAACTCCAAAATCTTCAACTATCTTCAAGCCCTAACTCCATGCAAAACTCACGTATTTATTATGCAAAATAACCAGCTTCTAGTTTTTCTCAGGGTGGAAGAATAAATAGAAATAGTGGTAGAGTTATAGGATGAGGAAAAACAAAGAAATCCCTCTGAAGGATTTTGATGAAAAACTTTATGTGTGGAAGAAAATTTGAAGAAGGTGACTACAAAGAAGGGACTTAGACATAAAACTTAGTTCTGTTTACTCTCTCGTATCTTAACTCACTATCAGATAAAAATTATATAGGCAACTTATTAAGTGACACTTATCACTTTCCTAAGGTCTAAGTTCTAACTTAATTTCTTCTTGACTAATTCCTTTAGTCTCATTTTTACAATCTAACTATCTCCAATCATCATTAATTCCTATTCTCTCTTTTTTTCCATAAATTTCCATGATTCTCTATAATTTTTGAAAATAAATCCCAAAATCACCAAAATTCAAAAATATTACAATTTCACTAACCGTAAAATTTTCAATGTAAAAGCATTCATAATTCTCAAAAATACATAAATCAATCCAATTATACCTGGAATTATTCATGAATGCATGTACAATTATTTTCATGTGCAGAAAAAATCACTATTCATGTATATGTGTATGGCATATTATGCATGAGCATGAAAAAGCATTTCTAAGCCTCTCATAAATCACTCACATTTACTATTTTTAACCTTTCAATAGGTAATGGGATGTTACAACTCTCCCCTCCTTAAAAGAAATTTTGTCCTCGAAATTCTTACCTATTTGCTCAAACAGGTGAGGATATTGTTTCCTCATATGCTCTTTTGTTTACCATATTGCTTCTTCAGTTGAGTGGTTCCTTCAAAGGACTTTTACTAATGGAATGACCCTGTTTCTCAACTTCTTGATATGCGATCCCACAATCTTGATCGACTCCTCAACGTAGCTTAAGTTACTAACAACCTCAATCTCCTGAGCCGGTATCACATGTGTCAGATCCGATCGGTATCTTTGAAGCATACTCAATTGAAACATATTATGCAATTAAGACATCTCATTCGGTAAAGCCGGCTAAAGATCCTATCCTTTCTATGATCTCATAAGGACCAATGTATCTAGGGCTCAATTTTTCCTTTTTACCGAATCTCAAAACTCCCCTCTAGGGTGACACTCTCAGGAATACTCTGTCTCCCACATTGTACTCCATATCACGTCGATGTTGATCCACATAACTCTTCTGCCTATCCTGAGCCACTTTCATTCAACTTCGGATCAACTTTACCTTATCCATTGTGTCCTGTATCAACTCTAGGCCTTCCACCATTCTCAAGCCCTCTTCCTCCCAATACAATGGCGACTGACATTTTCTACCATACAGTGCCTCATACGATGCCATTCCAATACTATTGCGATAATGGTTATTATAGGCAAACTCTATCAATGCCATATGTTGATCCCAAGCTCCTCTAAACTCCAATACACAAGCTATAAGCATATCCTCAATAGTCTTGATTGTTCTCTCACTCTGTCCATCTGTCTGAGGATGAAATGTTGTATTGAAGTTCAACTTAGTTCTCATAACAGACTGCAAACTCCTCCAAAATCTCGAAGTAAATATGAGATCCCTGTTTGATACTATAAACACTGGAACCCCGTGCAGTCTCACCATATCATTCACTTATTTTCGGGCCAACTGATCAAGTAAGTTATTCTCTCTCACTGGTAAGAAGTGAGCTGACTTAGTCAACCAGTCCACTATGACCCATATAGCATCATACTGCCTCGGAGTCTTAGGCAAACCCATGATGAAGTCTATAATAATATGTTCCCATTTCCACTCCGGAATGGGCAATGAATGGAGCTTTCCTGCTGGAGATTGGGGCTCAGCCTTAATTTGCTGGCATGTCATACATCTAGATACATACTCCGCCACTTGCTTTTTCATTCCAGACCACCAGAAATGTTACTTCAGTGTGTTATACATATTGGTAGTACCAGGATGCATAACATAGGCGGCCATATGGGCTTCCTCAAGAATCTCCTTCCTTATATCATCCACATTCAACACACACAGCCTCTATCTCGACCACAATGTCTCATCCCTCAACTCAAACTCGGAATCTAGATTCATCTTCACTTTCTCTATAAGCTTGACCATATCATGATCTTTGCTCTAGACTCTTTTGATTCTGTCATGTAGCATCGGTCTCAACTTCAATGTAGCAATCAAGGCCCTATCCCACTCCAGATTCAACTCCACATTCAGAGCTCTCAAGTGAATCAAATTGGGTAACCACGATAACTAAATCTGAGCTGCACTGATATTAGACTTCCTGCTCAAGGCATCTGCCACCACATTAGCTTTCCCCTTGTGGTACTCAATAGTGCAATCATAATCCTTCAGTAACTCAATCCATCTCCTCTACCTCAAGTTTAACTCCTTCTGACTCAGCAGATGTCTCAAACTCTTATGATCTGTGTATATCTAGAAAGTCTCTCCATACAAATAATGTCTCTAAATCTTTAGAGCAAAGACAACTACAACTAGCTCTAAATCATGTACCGGATAATTGATCTCGTGAGACCTTAATTATCTCAATGCATAGGCGATCACCTTACCATGCTGCATCAATGCAGATCCCAATCCTTGATGCGACGCATCACTATACACCACATAACCTCCAATCCCCGATGGAATAGTCAATATTGGTGCAGTAGTCAACCGATGTTTCAACTCCTCAAAGCTCTTTTGACACTCCTCACTCTATCTAAACACTACATTCTTCCTCAAAAGTTTAGTCAGAGAGGCTAAGAATAAAGAAAACCCCTCGACAAATCTTCGGTAATACCCAGCCAATCCTAGGAAGCTTCGAATCTCTAACACATTTCTTTAAGCTTCCCAATTCATCACTGCCTCTATCCTCTTCGAATCTACCTGTATGCCATCGCCAGTTACTATATGTCCTAGAGACACAACCTAATCCAACGAAAATTGACACTTACTAAATTTGACATACAACTGCTTCTCTCTCATGATCTGTAAAATAACTCTCAAATGCTTAGCATGCTCCTTTCTGCTCTTTGAATACACCAAGATATCATCAATGAACACAATCACAAATCGATCCAGGTAGGGTTGAAGCACCTTATTCATCAGGGCCATAAAAGTTATTGGGGCATTAGCTAGCCCAAACGGCATCACTAGGAACTAATAGTGCCTATATCTGCTCCTGAATGCACTCTTAGGTACATCAACCTCTGCTATCTTCAACTGATAATACCTTGATCTCAGATCCAGCTTAGTAAATACCTGAGCTCCCTACAACTGATCAAGCAAATCATCAATTCTAGACAACGAATGCTGGTTCTTCACTGTTACCTGATTTAGCTACCTATAATCGATGCATAACCTCAAAGTCCTATCTTTCTTCTTCACAAATAGCACTGGAGCTCTCCAAGGTGAAACACTAGGTCTAATAAAACCTTTTTTCCAACAACTCTTGCAGCTGAGCCTTCAACTCCTTCAATTTCATAGGTACCATCCTATATGGAGGAATAGACATAGGAGCAGCACCTGGAATTAGATCAATCGTGAACTCCATCTCCCGATATGGTGGTAAACCAGGTAGCTCATTGGGAAACAAATCTAGGAATTCCCTTACCATGGGAATGTCCTGTACACTATACTCTGTTCTAGTATCTATGATGTGGCCTATCGAAGCCTCACATCCTACCTGCATCAATCTCAGTGCACTCATGAAGGGTATCATCCTGGCTGGCACTACTTGACTAATTCCTCTTAATACTGCCCTTAGCTAACCAGGAGATTCTAGTACTACCTCCTTGGTGTAGCAGCTCATGATAGCCCTATAAGTAGTGAGTCAATCCATGCCTAGAATAACATCTATCTCTATCAACTGTAGTATAATCAGGTCTACCTCTAACTCTGTCTGGTCAATCCTAATCACTCACCCCTTGCAGACCTCTCCTATGATAGTAGTACTACCTAGAGGTGTACTCACCTCTAGCCTATATTGTAGCAACTCCCTAACACAATGTAGTCTATATGCCAAATGTAGTGCGATAAAGGAATGTGTGGATCTTGGATCTAGCAGTGCAAATGCCTTAAAATCATAAATGAGAAGCGCACCTGCCACTACATCCGGTGAGTCCTGAGCCTCCTACCTGGTCATGGCATAGATCCTGGGCTGGGACTGCAGTCAGTTGCCCTGCCCCTCAATCCTCATAGAAGAACTCTCAGCTCTCCCTCTGCTTCTATCTTGGCCTCTCTATCTAGATCTATTACCTCTACTTTACTGGACTGTAGTATTATTCCCAGATCACCCATTAACAACAGACTGAACTCCCAAAGTAGTAGGGCAATCTCTAGTCTGGTGGTCCATGGAGCCGTATTTGAGGCAAGATCCAGTCAGTCTCCAACACTCACCACCATGCCTCCTCTCATAGTGCTGACAAACTGGAAACTAATTATGTCATATACCCCTTCCACTGCCAGTTTATGAAAACCTACCCATCTGCCCAGATCCTGACTACCTAGATCCACCCGATGATCTGAATGCTCTGCTCTGGCGCTTACTGAAGCTCCAGCCAGAACTACCCTGACTCTCACTAGGTCTCTTTCCTCTGGACCCTTGCCCAATCTCTGCTTGTCTCTCTCTTAGTAGCTGCTCAATTATAATTGAAACAGCTCTTAACTCAGTGAAAGTACCCAGATCTGAAAGCGCCAACCTTGTTCTGATCTTCATATTGAGTCCATTCTCAAACCTCCTACGCTTGTCTTCTTCTGTAAGGATCAGAGCAGTAGCATAACCCATCAACTCATTAAATCGAACCTCATATTCAACCACTGACATCTTACCCTACTTCAATTTCAAAAACAACTGCATCTTCATGTCCAAATAGATCTTCTCTAAAGAACCTTAAAAAGTCTTCCCACTTCAATTGGCAAGGCCTGGTGGTACTGTCTGGGACAGTCTTCCACCATTGGTAAGCTGGTCCCTGCAGTAAAGACATTGTATAATCGAACCTCTCATCAGGCTCATAGTCCATCTGATTAAATACTTTTTCTGTCCTCTCTAACCATCCCTCGGTCTCAACAGTGTCTATACTGCCAAAGAAGACCATAGCTCCCTACTTCCTCCTCTCCCTTCTTTCGGGAACTCTAGGAGGCATCTCCTCAGATCGAGGCATCGAGGACTCCCTACTGTCTCTTACCAATCCTTAGTCAGCTGGTTGATCAATTTGATCACCTAGAAACAATAATTTTAGTCATTTTATGCATTTCTAACGATATTTCATGTTTAACATTTCTTAGGGTGGAAGAATAAATAGCAATGGTGGTAGAGTTGTGGAATGAGGAAAAAAAAAGAAATCCCTCTGAAGGATTTTGATGAAAAACTTCGTGTGTGGAAAAAAATTTGAAGAAGGTGACTACAAAGAAGGGACTCAGACATATAACTTAGTTATGTTTACTCTCTGGTATCTTAACTCACGATCAGACAAAAATTATAAAGACAACTTATTAAGTGACACTTGTCACTTTCCTAAGGTCTAGGTTCTAACTTAGTTTCTTCTTGACTAATTCCTTCAGTCTCATCTTTACAATCTAACTATCTCCAATCATCATTAATTCCTATTCTCTCCTTTTTTTCCATAAAGTTCCATAATTCTCTATAATTTTCAAAAATAAATCCTAAAATCACCAAAATTCAAAAATACTACAATTTCACTAACCCGTAAAATTTTCAATTTAAAAACATTCATAATTCTCAAAAATACATTAATCAATCCAATTATACCCGGAATTATTCATGAATGCATGTATAATTATTTTCATGTGCAGAAAAATTCACTATTCATGTATATGTGTATGGCATATTATGCATGAGCATGAAAAAAGCATTTCTAAGCCTCTCATAAATCACTCACATTTACTATTTTAACCTTCCCACAGGTAATGGGATGTTACATTTCGCCTATAATCAGATTTTCTGGGTGAGAGGTTTTATACTTCTAGTCTTTCCTAAGACTAAAGTTTTTAGGAATATCTTCTACCTTATCAGGTGGATCAACTAGAGGTGACATGTCTAGTTTATCAACTAAAGGA
>JAOSBK010019889.1:0-12447 GCA_027568895.1 Erythroxylum shatona | reverse complement strand
GACGTGCGGGCTCCTGTTCGTCTTCTCCGACCTTTTTTATTCAAAACGACAATCCCGTACCTCTAATCTATTCAACACATAAATCATCTAAACACTTAAACATCACTAATACTCCCTTTTTCCATCCACGGAAAACCAATATTATTCACCAAACAATCTAGATCTATCAATACCCATTCATTCAAGAATGGGTCTTAGACTGAAGCCTTTTGTCTGGCCTTTCATCTGATATCGTCTAGCAATTCTTCTGGTTCAATTTTCTCCTTCTAGATAACCAAGTCTCGCTTCAGTGTCTTCATGAGACTTGTATATCTATAAGTTCTCTTTTAAATTGTTAAGAATGACCTAGATCCAATATCTATAGAGAAAGTTATGCCAATTCGTTCGAGAATAGGTCTTAAATTGAAGCCTTTCGTCTAGCTTTTGATCTAATATCATCTAGCATTTTTTTGGTTCAATTTTCTCCTTCTAGATAACAAAATATTGCTTGAGTGCCTTCAAGAAATTTCTATATCTATAAATTCTCTTTTAAACTGCCAAAAATGGCATAGATCTGATATCTATAGGAAACATTATGCTCATTTGATCAAGAATTGGTCTTAGGCTGAAGTCTTTTGTCTGACCTTTCATCTGACATCATCTACCCTTTGTTCTAGATAAAATTTAACCCTTTGCAAAACAAAAATTTATACCGGATTTCGGATAGGTTAGTCTAGGTATCCAACGCGATTGTATTTGCTCTCTATTCTTTGTGTTCGGATGTCGGATTATGTTTTGTTTCCGCTTTGATTCGATTCGGGATTACGTTCGTTTCGATTTCGTGTTTGTTATCCGCTTTGTTTCCGCTTTCGCTCTTTGTTATTCGTCTTGCTTTGATCCGTTCTTTCTGTTTTTCGACCTTTTCCGGTTGGGATCCGGTTTCCGGATCGGGTCCCAATATTCAGGTTATCTTTGAAGGAACAAATAAGGTAAATAAATATAGGATAAGTCTTTTAGTACTTCAATACGAAACTATTTTCATGAACAGGGAGAGACCATAGATGAATTTTTTTGGATGATTCAACAACGTCATCACATCTTTCAAGAACTTTGGAAAGATATATCCTAATGATAAGATCGTAACAAAAATCTTAAGGTCATTGCTAAAGGAATGGAGACCCAAAGTGATTGCTCTATAAACTACAAAGGATCTAGACATTGTCTCACTCAACTATCAAATTTGATGATTCACGAGACAGAACTTAAATGAGATGAAGGATTCTCCTATAGAAGATGAATGGTTGTAAAAGCAGCTGATGAATCAATTTCATCAAATGGTGATGAAAGCAACACTTAGTTGCAAATATATGGAGATGATGAATTCAATTTTATGGTCAAAAAGTATGCACGTTTCTACAAAAAGAAGCTAAAAAAGAAAAGAGAAGGAGCTATGAAAATTGGAAATAACAAGTTCTTGTTAAAAGGCAACAGTAGCAGTAGCAATACACAAAATAATTAAATCGTATGCTATCACTGTAAAAAGCCTAGACATACCAGATCATATTGTCCCCTTTTTCAAAAAAAAAATAAAGAATAGAAAACCCAAAAAGCAATCTACGATTGCAACTTGGTTTGATGAAAATTTTGAAAACTTTAATGAAGATGAATCTGACGAAGTAAGCAATGTTTGTCTTATGGCTGATTTAGGTAAAGACGATATATGCTTTAGAACAGTTATAAGAGAAAATCAATGGATAGTTGATAGTGGTTGTTTAAGACACATGGCAGGTAAAATATCACATTTTAGCTATATTGAAAGCAAAGATGTAGGTAATGTTGTTTTTGTTGACAAAAATAAGACAAAGGTCACAAGAATTGGTAAAATTAGAGCTTTTAATTCTACTTCTATAGATAATGTTCTTTATGTTGATGGTTTGAAATATAACCTACTGAGTGTAAGTCAATTATATGATAAGAGATATAGTCATTTTCTATGCATCTTATTGTGAAATAATTGATAATAATGATAATATTGTGTTTGTTGGTCCTAAAAATCAAAATATATACTATGCTCAATTGGAAGACATGTCTTCTTGAAAAGTTAAATGTTTTGTGTATTTAGAAAAGGACTCATTAATCTAGCATAAAAGATTTGAACATGCTAGTATGATCATTTTATCGAAATTGTCCAAAAATGATTTAGTGAGAGGATTACAAAATTTAAAATTATGAAAATAATCAGGTTTGTGAAGCTTGTTTGAAAGGAAATCAAGTTAGAAGTAGCTTTCTACCTAAGAATGTTGTAGCTACCAACCAACCTCTTGAGCTTATTCATATGGATTTATTTGGTCTTATTAGAACTCAAAGCTTTGGTGGTAAACACTAAGGTGTTGTTATTATAGATGATTATTTTAGATTTACATAGGTTTATTTTCTAAAAAATAAGGATGATGCTTTTAAAGTTTTTGAGAAGTTTTGCAAAAAAAAAAAATCATATTGAAAAAGAGTATGACATTACTTCAATTCGAAGTGATAATGAAGCAAAATTTGATAATAGAAAATTTGAAGATTTATGTGATGATAATGGCATAACTCATAATTTCTCATGTCTAAAGACTCTGCAGCAAAATGGAGTTGCTGAAAGAAATAACATGACCTTTGCTAATATGGCTAGGACCATATTGTGTGAGAGTAGTCTACCTCTTGGATATTAGGTAGAAGTCATGTCCACTACCTGTTACATTTTGAACAGCTGTCTTATAATGCCTGTTCTTAAAAAGACCCCCTATGAGCTATGGAAATGAAGAGAACAAAATGTTTTCTACTTTCGGGCTTTTCGTTGCAAGTGTTTTGTTTTAAACAACGGTAAGGACAACCTTGGAAAATTTGATGCAAAATTTGATAAAGCTACTTTTTTGGGATATAACACTATGAGAAAAGGATTTAGAGTTTATAACAAAAGAACCAAGAGGACATAAGAATCAATACATGTAGTATTTGATGAAGCACTAACCTCAACAATAGTTGCCGATTCAAATGATGATGAGTATACTTTGGTTCCTAAAAGTATGCCATAAATTGCACTTGTAGTGCCTTCAGAATCAACAGATCACAAGGGTCCTTCTAAACCTAGGACACAAAAGGCTCCTTCTCTAAGTACACCTCAATAGGAACCCACTCAACAAAGGACATCAAGAGAATGGAGAGGCCTTGATACACTTCAGTGCATTCTAGGAGACCCTTCTGAAAGTCTAAGAACTAGATCCTTTTTCAAAAATAATTACGTTGCCTTCATTTCACAATTAAAACCAAAGACTGTAGAAGAGGCAATAGTTGATGAAAGCTAGACTATAGTTATAAAAGATGAACTGAACCAGTTTGACAAGAAAAGTTTGGAATTTAGTACCTTATCCACAAAATAAGTCATTCATTGAAACTTGTTGGGTTTTTAAAAACAAAATCGATGAAAATGGTAAGGTGGTAAGAAATAAATCTAGACTTGTGGCTCAAGGCTATAATCAACATGAAGGTATTGGTTTTGATGAAACTTATGCTCCTATTGCAAGATTAGAATCAATCAAAATTTTACTTGCATTTACATTTTATAAAAATTTCAAATTATACCAAGTGGACGTCCAAAGTGCTTTTCTAAATGGACATATTAATGAAGAAGTCTTTGTTAAACAACCTCTAGGTTTCGAGAACATAGACCATCCAGATTATATGATGAAATTGACAAAAGCATTGTATGGTCTAAAGTAGGCTCCTCGAGATATGATAGGTTAAGTAACTTCTTGCTTCAGAATAACTTTAAAAAGGATAGATAAAACCCTATTTATTAAGAGGAAGAAAAATGATTTACTTATTGTTTAAATATATGTTAATGACATAATATTTAGTGTTACTAATCCATTTTTCTATAAAGAATTCTCAACTTTAATACAGGGGAGTTTAAAATGAGTATGATGGGAGAGTTATGTTTCTTTCTTGGATTGCAAATTTAGCAAACAAAAAAAGGAATCCTCATTGGTCAAGAAAAGTACGCAAAGGAAGTTATCAAGAAATGTCATTTTGAAAATGCCAAACTGATGGGAACTTCAACGTATCCTACAAATAAGCTTGATAAGGATAAAATTGGCAATGCAATTGATGAGACAAGATATAGAGTAATGATTGGTTAACTTCTATGTCTCACAAGTTCAAAAGATGATATTATGGTTGGCATGTGTCTTTATGCACGATTTTTGTCAAACCCTACCATCAAGCAATTAAGAGGATCTTTCGTTATCTTCTTGGAACTATGGATTATCTTCTTAGAACTATGAATTTCGATTTATGGTATTCAAAAATTGACTCATTTGACTCAGTTAGCTATTGTGATGTACATTATGCAGGTGATAAGATTGATAGGAAAAGCACAAGTGGCTATTGTCAATTTCTTGGAGGAAGTTTAGTTTCTTGGTTTTGCAAGAAGCAAAATGACACAACATTCTCCCCAACTAAAGCTGAATATATAGCAGCAACTAGCTTTTGTGCACAAATCTTATGGATGAAACATCAGCTTCAGGATTTTTCTCTAAAATTTAATTATATTCCTATATTATGTGACAATACAAGTGCAATTAACCTATCCAAAAACCATGTGCATCATTCTAGGACTAACCATATAGAAGTTAAATATCATTTTATGTAAGATCATGCCTTAGACGGGACTACTGAACTATTGCATGTTAATACTGAAAATCAAGTAGCTGATATTTTCACTAAGACAATTTTAGAAGATAAATTTTGTTTGTTAAGAAAAGAACTTGGTATGTACAGATTATCTGATATTTAAATCTAATCGAAGATGTTATGTTAGTATCATTTGCAAATATTAGTAGGCTTCTAGGTCCCTATTAGGTCAAATGGGTCACTTAGAGGGTTCTTACGGTTCAAACGGGTTACTTAAAAGGCCATTATTAGTTAAAAAGGGAAGAGTAATTTTTATTATGAAGAGTAATTTTAAAAACACATGAACTATTCTAAAAGCTTTTTGTACTGACTGATAGAAGATACATAAGAGATCATATCTCTGAGAACGTGTATAAACCTTCATCTCCACACAAAACCATATCCTAGAAATTGCCTCGTAGAAACCATTTCTTAAAAATCATTTGGTTTATCTCAAGACAATTCCTTCTTCTTATCTTGAACACTCATTGTAGCTTTCTCCTCTCTTCAATAAATCTCAGCATCCTTTTTTTCTGATAATTGCATGAACAAAGTCCAAGGGATAATAGAAATCTCTGACATTTACTACTAGCCATGGCAAAACTCTCCGCTATGAATGAGAGTTTGGAACTCTTGTTTCTGAATCTTCTTCTTTGTCACCAATAATTGGATCGCTAAACACTTATGCTAAACTTGTTTCTATCACTTCTATCAAAAAGCCTCAAGTTTTAGAAGCATTCGTTTAGGAAACTATATACGAGAGAAAGAAAAAGATTTTGGCTTCATTGTCTCTTCTTGAAGAATCAGATTCTGATTCATCCACTGGATACAATGAATCAACTATCAAGCAACAATATGTTTCTGACTCTGGTGAAGAAAGTTTTGATGACTTAAACTCTAGCTTATTAGAAAAAGAAAAAGAAGAAGATAAATCTTCAAGTGAAGAAAAATATACTCTTGTGAGAAGAGTTTCTACTAAGGGGGAGTTAATAAAGAAGGTACAATGTCATTCTTCTTCAATTTCAAAATCTCCGTCATTGTCTCCTTCACTGCCCACTCTCACTCCACCTACTCTTAACCCTGATATCTCTGCACCTCCACCATTGACTACTCCTTGACTTGGTTCCAATGGGTGAAAAATTGCCTGCAGAATCTTAGATCATCTTTGATGATCATTCGGATGAAAAGCCTATTTAATTGCTAGGAAGACTAAAAACCAAAGGAATTCTTGTAAAGCATGCTAAAAAAATGCTTGAAAAGGAAAAGAGCCTGATGCTGAACCGAAGGAAGAAGAAACTGAAAGGAAAAGAGCCCTAATGCTGAACCAAAGGAAGAAGAAACATCTCGAAAAAGAAAGAGAAGAAATAAAAAAAAGGAAAGGCACCTATGATTGAAGAGCCTGTAGAGGATCTTATTGTTCAGGATGAACCAATTTTTGAAGAAATTTTGTTTGAAGAAATTCCTGAGGCCAAATGGTCAAAGAACAGGAATGCCTTAGTATAGAAGAAAGGGAAGCCTTCAGCATTGGTCAAGATGCTTCAGTCAATAGAAGCTGAAGCAAGATACAAAAGGCAGTACAATAAGAGAAAGGTGACTATTGGATGCATTCTGCCTTTACTCATGTTCGATGAAATTGGTACTCCCATTTCTCCTTATTTTCTTGTTGGAAAATGATTTAGTTAGATCTTTTTATACCTATATGAGAAAAGATGTAGTTGATAGAAAATTGGCAATTATTTCTTGGCTACGTGAGTATGAGATTCTTCTTACTGAGGAAAATTTAGGCAACTTGTTGAATATATATAGCTCCTATAGGGAGAAATGACTTTCCTTATCCAAAATGGGGTATTGTTGATCTTGATTTGGGAGAAGTTGTAGACTTCATTTGATTGTTCACGGAGAATACACAAGAAGGGAGATCTTGATGTAGATAATTAGATCTAGTGTCATGATGCCTTGCATCATTATTTGCCACTTCAATTTTTCCAAGAAATAACCCGGTGGAAAGATGCAGTCTTCTGGACACGTATATGGTCTATAACTTGTAAAAAGCAATAAGATGAACCTCCTAACCATGAGTTTGAGATTTATAATGGATAAAGTAAGTTACAAGAACACTACAGGAGGGTTGTCTTATAGAATGCTACTAACTAAAAATTTCGCCTACTATGATGTGTCTTTTGATGGTTTGGAATGGTTTATGCCTGCCAAGTTTCATTCTTCCATTCCTTCTCAATTTGGATATAAGCTAAAGGACAATGTTTGGGTTAAAAAGAAATTAGAAAGAACAGCAGTTGTCTTAGGTCCTACCCCAGCACAACAACCTCCTTCTCCAGCATAACAGCCTCCTCCTCTAACACAACAACCTCCTCCAGAAACTAACAATTTGGATATTCAACAACAACTAAGGGAGATTAGACTAAATTAGGATGAAATGCATAATCAAATTAAGGACATCCAAAATGTTCTTCATGTTCTTATTAAATCTCTTAAAGAATACTGTCGTTAACACATACATTTTTCTACTAATGGTTTTTTGACATTGATTTGACTATTTTTTGTGATTTCTGGCTTATAAATATTTGTGATATTTGTCTATTACTAATGTTGCTTTTGCATAATTTGCGATACTCTGAATGCTTTAAAGCGGTCTATTGACTTTCTACCCTTCTTTTTGATAATGACAAAGGGGGATAATACAAAGAGATATATTTTGATATTTTTGTGAAATTAGATGCCAATTAGATGCTTAACATATTGGATTTTTAACTTCTAGTTTACACTTAAGTTCTTTGTGTCTAATTTTCAAACGATAAGCTCCTACTATTTAGCACTAATAGAAGGCTCCTTCTCATCAAGATTATAGTAAGGTCTTATTTAAAATTTTCACCATTATTTAAATCTATTACTGTTATTTAATTTTTTTAAAAAATATATCTATTATTGCTTATCATCATCAAAAAAGGGAGATTCTTAGCTCAAGGCTTTTTAAATTAATGATTTTGATGATAACAATCAATAATATTTGGTTACAAAATTTAAACTTATTTGGATTTAATCAAAAAGATAACGATGTTAAAAAGATTATATCTTTTAGTTATCTTTTTAAAATAAAAGGATAAACATTTACTATTTTGCAGGAATTGCTTTAATAAATTTACTTGATTATTTAGAAATGGTCCTACAAAATCTGGAATGGAGAAGCTCCTATCATTTTTGTATAAGCAAAGAATCTTGCTATTTACTCTATTCAATAGTCGGCTCTAAGATACAGTCAAATATTTATTAAAATGTCTGAATTTTTGAAGATACTGTCAAAGATGATATCGAAGATATTTTTTAAAGGGATTCAAGGCAGATTCAGTTAGTTAAATAATTAAGCAAAGGCTAGTTGAAGAGAACGTCTACTTAAAAAAGAGCTATTGCATTCACAAAGCACGCAAGATTTCTTGAAATTCATCACTAGTATCAATATTCTTAAAAAATCATATCCATAGCAAATACTTTGTGCCTTAGAAAGGGAAAATATTCTATTGAGAGAGACTATTACTTTTTAAAGCTCATATCGAGCAAATTCTATTTTTATTTGTTGAGAGCTTGTAGATGATAGCTAAATACTACTAGTGTGGAAGGTTAAAGAGCCTTAAAAAATATATTTTTGTGAGCTTAGAGAGACTCGTGAAATCACTACTTAGAGATTTATTAATGAAATACTTAAGTTGAATACGTGGGGACTGGATGTAGTCTTCCTTATAAGCATAACCAGTATAAATTGGTTTTGTTGTTCTTTCTCTTTTCTTAACTTTTAAATTTCCACATTTTAGTTACTGTTATTTTCATTTGCACAAGGTTCCTTTTGTTTTTAAAGCTTGACAGACACCTTTTGTTTTAGTAGGCTCCTTCAGCTTTTTAAACTTTAACAAGTACCTATCGTTTTAACAGGCTCCTATCGTTTATACGAATTGAAAGTAACTTGCAAAAATCTTCAAGGCACACACAATTTGTCCCACTCTTGTATGTGTTTGCTTTATCAAGGTCATGCTAATTGTGTCATTAAAAAGTTCTACGATGGTTGGTTAAGACTTGAAATTGTTTAGCATCCCTGGCATCACTCTGCGCTCCAATGACTTAAACTCTCTTTGTATTTGTAGTGATTCTACCTGTGCAACTAGTACAGTATCAACCACAAACCTCAAATTTGATCAACGATGGATAAATCGAAAAATCAATTCTCAAGGATGATCATTTTCGTTTAGAATTATCTTAGCATGTTTCTTCTCTCAAGTCTCTCTCGTGGCATCAATTGTTTTCATGAAATCTTAGAGAAAGCTGACTCAGGTGTAAGGACTATGTATCTCCTTTTACTCTCAAATATATAATGAGGTTGATGAGCTTCGCAAGGGATTAATATCTTCAAATCTTATATGTTTATAGCAGTAAATGTATTGCTTCCTAATGATTTGATTGTGATGAAAGTATTAAAGATCACAGGAGCAATAAGGATGATTATTGTGGTCAATATGACCTGTTGAAAAAAAATATGGAGAAATAAGGTGATTTGGAGTAATAAGGCTGACTATATTTTTTACACTGTTAATTGGGTGTATTTAGTTGTTGAAGAGTCCAGGATAATCTCTATTTTTGATAGAGTTGTTAGTCAAAGTTGTTAGAATATAGCTGTTTAGATTGGATTCGGTTGTTAGCTACGTATAAGGCTAGAACTGTTAGTACATGTACTGGGTCTATATATTGTGACTCACGGCAGGTATTGTGGTTCAAGGGAAAACAATTAATCAAAAGCTTCAGCCTTTATTCGGCCTTATCATTCCTTGTTTGTTTTCTTTCTTGGTATCAGAGCAGGTGCATCTGTTTCTATACCTTCATAATCAATTAACAATGGCTTCTCTGTCAATGTCATTGAATGTTGGAAATTTTGTGACCCTCAAACTCACACAAACCAACTATTTACTGTGGAGAGAACAGGTATTAGGTCTCGCTGAAAGTCAAGAACTAGTCGATCATCTAGTAACCATTCCCCCAGAAAATCCAACATCAAGAGACACTGCAACTGCCGCAGAAGTGCAGAATTTTGCAGCTTGGAAAAAGGCTGACCGGCTACTACGCGGCTGGATCATTGGCACTCTGTCTGAAGAATCTCTCGGGCTCGTCATTGGTCTTGACACAGCATACAAAGTCTGGGAAGCTCTAAAGGAATCATATGCAAAGGACTCACAAGAAAGAGAGTTTACTTTGCGTCAACAACTCACTTATCTTCGCAAAGAAGACAACACCAACATTGAAGATCACATTCGCAGCTTCAAATCTCTATGTGACAATTTGGCAGCAATTGGAAAACCTGTACCAGAACAAGAACGGGTTTACTGCCTTCTCACCAGTCTTGGGCCACACTATGAGACATTCACAACCACAATGCTCAAACCACCACGTCCGTCGTACAGTGAATTAATTTCACAACTGCAGAATTTGGATCAACGCCGGAATTGGGTTTCTAATGTGTCTTCACCAACGGCTCACCTTGCTTTCTATACTCAGAAGAACAATACTGCAGGTAAAAATCAAAGTTCCACTTTTAACTCTGATGGTCGAGGTTTTCAGGCTCAGCAGGCTCGAAGTCACCCTCAAGCAACATCCTCACAGCAGCGTCGTCCACCTCCTCTGGGGCAGAAACGCATGACAGCCGCAGAGCACGAGTTATATCGCAATGAAACCTGTCAATACTGCGGTAAACCAGGGCATATAGCAAAAATTTGTTGGTGGATCCCTAAACCTGCAGCTCAGCCTTACGCACTTCCTCAAGCACTGGCAGCATTGACACTTGACAATACAGTAACTGATCATGACTGGACATCAGACACGGCAGCTACAAATCACATGACTGGAAGTGAAGGTATGTTGTCTGATTTACATAAATATACAGGAAGTGACTCAGTCATGATAGGGGATGGATCGTCAATTCCTATAGCTGGTATTGGTGGTTCTGTTATTCATAAAAATAATCGTGCACTACCACTCTCAGAAATTTTGTATGTTCCTGACTTAAAAAAAAATCTATTATCTGTAAGTAAATTAACTTCGCAATTTCCGGTTAATTGTGAATTTACTAATGATTCTTTTCTTATAAAGGAAAGGAAGACAGGCGAGCTAATCATGCAGGGACCACGGAAGGGTGATTTATATACAATTTCTAGTAGTCCAGAAGCAAATTTCTCTTATAGATTCAAATCCTGCAGTGCGGATATTTGGCACCAGCGTCTTGGACACCCACAAGCTTCTGCTTTAAATCATTTGCATAATAAAGACCTCATTAGTGTTAATGGCCCGTTAAAATTAAGACAAGTGTGTGACAGTTGTCAGTTAGGCAAGCTTAGCAAATTTCCTTTCAATAAAAGTATCAATTCAACTACTGTTGCGTTTGAGAAAATACATTGTGATTTATGGGGACCTGCTCCAGTTCTGTCTATCGGAAAATTCAAATACTATGCATGTCTTGTCGATGATTTCTCCAAATATACATGGCTAATACCGTTGCGCGCAAAATCTGATTTTTATTCTGCATTTCTTGCTTTTGAAAATTATGTTCATCGTCAATTTAACGCTGTCATAAAAATTTTTCAATCAGATGGTGGAGGAGAATTTATTAATTTTGCGCTAACAAATCATTTTTTAAATGCAGGAATAATTCATCACATTTCTTGTCCGTATACTCCGGAGCAATCTGGTACAGTTGAACGCCGACATCGGATAATACGAGAACTTGGAATGTCAATGTTGTTTCATAGTCGGGTTCCATTATCACTATGGATTGACGCATTCAGTACTGCAGTATTTTTAATTAATCGATTACCATCATCTTCAATTTCATTTGACTCACCATTTTTTAGATTACATAAAAAACACCCAGATTATTCAATGTTAAGAGTATTTGGGTGTAAATGCTTCCCATATACGTGGGACACAAAAAAGAATAAATTTGACCCAAAATCTACTGTTTGTGTATTTGCAGGATACAGTGATCAGTATAAAGGATATAAGTGTTTCGATCTAAAAAATCAGAAATACATTATGTCGAGACATGTGGTATTTGATGAAGAAGTGTTCCCGTATAAGCAAAAAATTGGGACTACTCCAACAGTGCAGATCTCGCAGCTTCTTGACACATGGATAAGTCCAACAACTGTCACTCCTACTAATACTCCAACAGCAGACCCAAAATCTCTCTCTCAATCATTGATTTCAAACCCAATTCCTTATCTGCCAAACCATATTAATCATTATCCTCCACACACTCCAACTCCAATAAACACTCCAACAAATCCTCCAACACCCAATACTGTTCCATCCACAGCTGTTTACCATCCACCATCTTCTCCACAACCAGCCGAACACCATACTCCTCCACAGCCGGTCAATTCCATAACTCCACAAACCTCCACTAAACCGTCATCTTCAACCCATCCAATGACAGCTTCCTCATCTCAACCACCACCGCCCCATGTAAACCCAGTCCGTCATCAAGTCGTCACCCGTTCACAAAGTGGGATTGTCAAACCAAACCCAAAGTATGCCTTAATTCTCACAAAAAATTCCTCCATCCCTAAAGAACCCAGGTCGGTGAAACAAGCCTTAGCACATGCGGGGTGGAAACAAGCCATGGACGATGAAATATCAGCTCTTCACAAGAATGAAACGTGGACACTCGTTCCGCGGACACCAAATATGCACATTATAGGAAGC